>BQNB010109662.1:0-22708 GCA_026074375.1 Tanacetum coccineum
TATATTAACTTTCAAACTAGGCAAGATTGGTCCCTAGATTTATATAGTGGGTTATAGTTTAGGTTTTTGGGCCGGGTGTAGGAAATGGGCTAGGGCTTTGTTATTTTAGGTCCGGGTAAGGAACAAGGGATAATAGGCCCATTAAACCTTAGGGACCGTTTGTGTAATTATGAAAACTTGAGGGACTTGGATTGTAACTTTGGATTTTTGTCTTCTAGTGGTTGACTTTTGTTGACCTATGTTTGACCAAGGTTGACTTTTTTACTTTGGCTTCCGGCTCTTGTACACTCTTCCATTCTCGTGTTCGTGTTTTCCCGTTTTTGACAGTTTTCTTGAGATTTTTGCTATATCCGTACCTGCACATACAAAACACAAAAACAAGCATATCTTTACCATTTTTATTGTGTTTTTGGTCTTTATTGGGTCATTTTTGGTATTAAATGGATGTGTGTTTTCACACATATCAGTTATATATCAAGTAATTTCATAAAAGTATGCTTGAAAAAATTTAAATTTGAGCATAATTTAAGCCTTTTAATGTGAAAATTAGGACAAGTAAACATTCTAATTCCATCCCCCCACTTGAATTATACAACGTCCTCGTTGTATATGTAAAACATTAAATACGGGAATTTAAAAAAATTAGAATGAGAAACTCCCTTGATATTTGCTCGGTAGGTTCTCCAATTTGCGTTTATGAGCAAGATCATGTGTTGAACAGCTGTCTTGAGGTTTCAAGACTCCAACACTTCAAGATTTCTAGATTTGTAAATTCTCTACCAATATTCGTCGATATTTCCTTCACGAGGTCATGTGTAAAACATAGGAAAAACAGGTGCATTCTTATCTTGGTATCTACGGTTAATTTAAACTAAACTAAAAAAAACTAAATACAGGTCAGACTGTGGATACGGCGTATCAAGTAGATGAATACGGCGTATTCGCAGAACTGACAATAATGTTTTTAAAGTGCATGAAAAATAAAGACTGATAACGTCCAGACATTCAATACGCCGTATGGTATGGGGCGGATACGCCGTATTGAAGTCTGGGAAGACAGACTCGATAACAAAATTAAATAACATTCCGGGTTGTCTCCCGGGAAGCACTTTTGTTTACAGCGAAGTCTTTAAGTTAGACTTTTCTTCAGCTTCTCTTTTTACTCCAACTCATGCACGCTAATGTGCCCGCGTGTGAGCCATTCTTCCATTGACGGAACTCGGATAAAGTCGGGTCCTAGATTCAAAACTTCTTTGTAGAACCCCTTAAGCTTTTGGTATGCATGCGAGATTCCGTTTATCTTATCTTTCTCACTTACCTTCAGTAACGGTGGTATCTTGTTGCATTGTTCATTAGTGTGGTGTTTAAACTTTGGATGTGATCGCACCATTTGGTAAGTTACTTCATTATCACCATTGTAAAGGGTAATAATCCCTTCAAACCGTTTTGTTTTAATCCCAACTTCTCTCAAGAATGGTTCGCCAAAAATAATATCGCCCATTTCATTATCACGATAAGCATCCATATCCTCCAAAACTGCAAAGTCAGTCATAACAGAAAAAGTTCCAACAAAGATAGGCACATTCATTAAGGCTCCTACAACATTATTCCCTTTGTACACCATCTTATTTTTCATTATTGAATTATGAAATTTTCTTGACATCATGTTGACATACAATAATGGGAAAAAATTAGCGTGAGTAAATTCAAATCCTATCATGCATGAAAACTTTAAGTTGTGAGCACAATCTATATGGATCTTCTTATCATCATCACAATAACTAGGGTAATCATCAATTCCAGTATCAAGATCTTCATCCCTAGTTCTAAATTCCTCAATTACCTCACCTTCCTCAATGGTGGGCATTAAATCATCTCCTTGATTTCTTCTAAGCTCAAATGGTTCATTTAGATCATTTAATTCAATGTAATCTTCCGAGAAAGGGTCTAATGATCTATTTAACACCAAAGTCTCTCCCATAAGCCTAGCTTCTAAATCAAGCTCCATTCTTTCTCTCAAACTTAGCATATAGACCCTCTTAATTATACTACTAGCAGGTTTAACACTTTTGAAAATAATCTTTTCTTCCCCAACCCTCAAAGTAATCTTTCTTTTGTAAACATCAATCTTAGCACGGGCGGTAGACAAAAATGGTCTTCTGAGGATCAAGGGTACTTTGACATCCTCGGGCATATCAAGAATTACAAAGTCTATTGGGAAAGTAAATTTACCAATTCCTACTAGTACGTTTTTAGCTATTCCTTTTGGATATTTAACAATCCTATCTGCCAATTCCACTGTCAACCTAGTGTGAGAAAATTCGCCTAATCCTAAGTTAAGGTAGGTCGAGAGAGGCATAACATTAACGCTAGCTCCTTAGTCAACAAGGGCGTTGGCAAAACAGAAATCATTAATAAAGCAAGGTAAAGTGAAACTTCCTGGGTCTTTCTCCTTTTGGGGTATGGTGTTGTTGATATGAAGCTCCATAAGCTTTCGTGAATTTTGGTCCATAATCCCCCCCTTCTTCACAGTAATGATTATCCAAACGACTGAGAAAAGGAACCGTTATTTGTCTCGCCTTGTATAACAATGTACTATTCTGTCCAGTGGATACGGCGTATTGGTTTGATCCAATACGATGTATCGAGTTTGAATCAGCTTCAATAGTGGTTGAAATAGACTTGACTTGGTCTCTCGGGTTTGTTTCAGTTGAGCTTGGTAGGCTTCCAAATCCTCTCTCCTGTACTACCTTGCTCACTTGCCCGGTTTGTATTTCTAAAGTTTTGATCGATGCTCCTTGGTTCTTTATTGCAGCATCTGTCGAAGCTCGGATTTCTTTGATCAAGTTAGAGTTTTCTTCGTGTCTTTTTGCTGATTCACTCATGAATTTGCTCAGGTTATCTTCCATAGATTGCCTTTGTTCTTGGAATGAAGGATTGGCATTGTTCCTTTGATAGTACCCTAGAGCAGTTGCTCTATATCCCCCACCTTGAAAAGGTCCACCAAATTGCGTGTAGTAAGCTTCTTCTAGGGCATTCCCTTCTTCTTTTTGTGGGCAATCCTTGGTGTAATGGGGTCCTTTGCATTGCTCACATCCAACCTGAGCAGCATAAACTTTTTCATTCACTTTCTTGATCTCTCTTCCAAGATTGTTTAATTGTGCTTGTATCGCAGCTAATCCGTCAGAAGTCTTAGTACTTCTTCCTCTTGATGTTCCATTGTGCCATTTTTGAGAGTATTCAGCCATTTCTTGGATGGTTGTTTTGGCATATGCAGCAGTTTTAGTTGGAATGGCACCTCTTGAGTCAAGAATCTGTCGTGTTGGAATATCCAAACCATTGTAAAACAAAATCACCTCCTGCATCTCAGTCAAATAGTGTTGAGGACACTTCATCAAGAATTCCTTAAAGCTCTCCCATGCTTGATAAAAGGTTTCATATGGCTCTTGCTGAAAGTTGTTGATTTCCTCCATTTTCTTCACAGTTCGACCAGGTGGGCAGTATTTGTTCAAAAACTTTGTTTTAAGATCTTCCCAAGTTTTGATTGAACCAGTTGGTTCGTTTCTTAGCCAATGGCTTGCAGCTCTAGTTAAGGATATAGGGAAGACTCGGAGCATTAGTTGATCCATAGTGATGTTAGGAACATGGAATAAGTCAACTATTTTGAGAACTTTCTCAATGTGTTCATTAGCATCTTGATTATCCGAACCGCTAAATGTGTTTTCTTGAAGCTCCTTAAGAAATTGTCCTTTTAGTTCAAATTGATATTTGTTATCAATTTTAGGCCTAGCGACTCCCGGTCCATAGTCCGTGCGGGTCTTGCTCATGTATTGCTCCATTGTTTCCGCCATTGCTTCTTCTTCTTCCTCTGAGTATTCTTTCTCAGAAAGTAGATTAAAATCCAGAGATCTCAATTCGTCAAGGCTAAGTGACTTGAAGTGTTTCTTTAATGATCGAAATTCTCGTTCAGGATCTTTGTAGGGTGTGTATAGTTTGTTCGTTGAACTTCTTGTCATGCACTACCTGAAACAAGGGATAAACAATCAGTAGGATTTGTTCTGAAGGAAGGTAGAAAATTTTTTGCACGAAAATCAATTATCTTAGTTTTTGTCCCAGACGATCGATACGCCGTATCCAATGGAAGTGGATGCGCCGTATTAATCTATTAAGATGAATACACTGTATTGGACAGAGAACTGGATACACCGTATTCAATGGGAAAGGATACGCCGTATTTAACTGTCGACCAGAACAGTGTATTCAAGAAAAACAATTAAATACGCAAACAATTAAACACACAAATATACAAGAAAATAGGAAGGAGATGAAGAAAGAATTGTAGAGAGAGAAAGTGAGAGAGAATATGGAAGATTACTTGCAAAACGAAAGTTACAAATGACCAACCTCCTCACTTTCCTTGAGGAGGTGTATATGTATGAGAACTAAAAGGCTTTCATGCCTTTAGTAATTCTACGGGCCAGGCTCGGGTTTACTTGGGCTTTCGCCCGATACACGTGACCGATTAGCTTACATTTAAGAGCCCGTTTACCCGTCTAGCCTATTACAACGTATATTAATTAATGACCGAGACCTAATATAATTAATGAACGAACTTCCATTGTTCGACTCAATATTTTGAGGCTAACAATCTCCCCCGAAGTGAGTTCATTATGACACTCCTTCGTGAGATCAATGAGATTGCTTTTGTCGTTGAGCTCTTGTGATCTTTGTCTCTGTCTACGTTGTAGGCTTGTTCCTTCATGCTTTGTGATCTTTGATCTTTAGCCTTTGTCATTCTCTTTTAACTTTGTTTTTTCGTCCGAGATCTTTAAATCTTTATCCTTCCGTCTTGATCATCTTTGCCACCTTGCAATCTTGTGTCTTGACCAACATGCTCATACTTTGCATCATCTTGAAAGCTTGCTAACAATCTCCCTTGATAGACTTGATATCTTTGAAGGAAGATCTTGTATATTAGAGTTTGTGCAGAAGTCTTTGTCTTTAATTCTTGAGCTTTCATGATTCTCGAATCTCGATGCTTATAGTATGTCTTTGTAGTTTGAGCATGAGCATGTGGTAATAAATTCGACTTCAGCTGGAATAAGGCATCACCGTCTCCATCTTTATGTATCCTGAAATAAAACAGTTAGCAATAAAGCGTGTGGACAAATATGGCTTTGTCATTCATCTGGATTTGGTTAGATTAACCTTCGGTTCCATAGGACCGTTTTACAGTATAAATACTGTACCTGTGATCAGGTAGATTCAAAGAATCTCCTTGATAGGGTTTCCAGCTCAAAGCGTAGGATCTTCTAACACAGATGTATTAGATTTACCATGCTTGCTAGTTCTCATTACCGGAACGTCTCAAAGCAGACAACACGGTAAGAGTGAATCAGATAGTTACTATCTTTCTGATTAAGCCGTCAATTCATTTCCTGGAACAAGTTTGATTCACATTGAATCGCACCATCGTTTCTTTCCAGTTGACACAAGTTTGATTCATATAGAATCTCGCAAGTCACCTACCGCAGTGCTGTTTGATGATGACACTGGAAGGATTTCCATTCGTCATTGTGAATACTAAAGAGTATCACTCTGAATGTTCTGGCAGAATCACAAGGATAATGCGTAGGACTCTTGTTAACAGCTTGTGAACTTAATGATGTTCAACAAGTGTTTGTCATGGAATGTGTCCTAATGAGATTTATTTGATGATCTCTTGGCTCTAGACTCGATTAGTGCGTTTTGGTTTTAGTAATCGGAGGCTGGAGCAGACTGCCACCTATTCAATATTAACTAACTCGGAGTGAGAAAGTCAATAGAAGTCGTGTGTATCTCCGTGACAAATGAGACAAGTTTCTTTTGAGAGAAACCCGAATGGCTGGGAAGGGTTGTGCATTGCATCACTGGGTCCATGATGTCGTCTTCAATGTCAGCAATCAACATTGTGATTCTGACAGCATATGTATTGACCCGGTTTCTGCCTAAGTTGTGTGGAGGGCTTCTTTCTTTTCACCCTTTATCCATACATTTCTTTTTAATTCTTCAACCCCTTCAATGCTTACCAAGACGTCATTACTAACACCTTGTTGTGATTGTTCCAGTGTTAGCTCAATCTTAGTCGGCATTCTTCCCTTATACACATTCATCTCCAATCATACCTAAGGACTGCTATTTCTAACTATGGAGTGTCCTTGGGTAGATCCCTCCGGTTCTGGTTGGATCATAGGACAAATACCTAACCTTACCACCTTATGACTTCAGAATCGTCGTGAAATAAGATGTTGTAGGGTATGAGATCGTAACCATAAAACCTTTTTCGAAGAGTATCAAGCACTTTGAGTCGATAAGATCACTTATTATTTTCAAGATCACATTTTAAATACATTTCTCCCCTTATTTTAAATACTAATTCACTTAGTTTTTGAAATACTTTGTGATTAAAATTTGTCTTGAAATACCATGGGGAGAAAACTTTTATACTTTGCATGAATTATATGGAACCTTAAGTTGCTCCCCCCTCGATTTTACATATGTTTTTTGTAAAATGAATAAAAAATTGAGGGTTAGCATTGTTGAGCACACAATTTTAAAAGATTATTAATTGTCATCGAAGAATTCTTGAAAAATTATGCTCAACCACCTAATCATCTTATAACAATCAATCTATTTAATAGTCATTATTATTCCTTAGATGTTATTAAGACCTTTTATAATGTGTTGAATACATAAGAATTGTCATGTTATGATGTATCCAACAATCATTAAAACATTGTTTTTCAGAAAACTCCCCCTCAAACATTGACTCATTTAAAAATGACACCAAATGTAGAATAATTGTCTTGTAAAACAATATGAGGGATGGAGTGTTGAACACGCAATTTTGTAAAAATTTTGAATCGTCATGAATAAATTCTTGAAAAATTGTGTTCAACTTTTTGAAAAACCAAATGTTAGAAGACTTCTCTTCTAACGCTAAGAAAAGCGCACTTATGCGTACACTCTCCTTTGTCGTTCGGGTCCGAGTTGCAATCTGAGAGTGATTACAAGTCATAAAGAAAAATTAGAAATGACATGTTTTGAAAACATTTGAAACTCATGTTCGAACTTCATTTACACGCCCGTGTCGATGTTAATCAACATTTCTAGGTACGTAAATGTTATCGATTCCAAGAGACATGTCGAGAAGAATATTTTTTGAAACATTTTCTGATTTTTTGATTTTGTATTTTCTTTTTGAAATTTTATATTTTTGTATTTTTCTTTTTTTCAAAAATATGTACATGTTGATGTTTGATGAAGTATCAAGCAGATTCATTTGTCAGAACCTCCAGTTCTGCTGGTATAACACCCTGTGTTTTCAAGTCATTGACGACGTCGATAAATCCACAATGTACCTTTTGTATTGTACGCGTTTGCTTTAAATCGTAAATGTTAAGCTAAATCGCGTAAGCTAAAAATTAGCGTTCAATGTAAACGGGCATCAAACGATTAGACGTTTGCATACATTCAAGTATATCTAAATATTATTTTTGAGGAATAATTTATGGTCATTGGTTCTTTTATTGTTATCGGGTACGCAAATTATTTTCATTCGCGATAAAGCAACATTTAAGCATACGAATCTACAAAAATATTTCTTACGCTTAACAAATGCCTTCTATTTTTATTTCCATCAATCAAAAAGTTTATAAAATCTACCCATGGTTGTTAAAAGTGATGCCCCATATATATAAGAAATAAGCAAGACATATAAGTTCAAAGTTATACATTTTATATAAAAGCTATACACTTTACCAACTAGAATTACAAGGTTATACTTCCATTTTTCCAAGATTTTAAGCTAGATATTTATTCCTTAAATCCATGGGATGATATACTCATAAGGGAACCAAAGAGCAAGGTATTAATGAGCTAGTGTATGTACAGTTGAGGTTGGTAGTAAGAAATTCTAGGTCAAGCATAGTGTTTTTTACCCTTGTTTCCCTCTTTGTGTCCCCTTGAATCTCACGGCATAAGACCCCCCCCCCTTGGACTTTCCTAGTCAAACAACTAACTAAAATATCTACCACCTTTTCCTATAAATACATGCATACATATGTAAATTAACATACATATTTCACTTAACAAAAATCATCTTCTTTCTCTCCTCTCTAAGCCAAAACCCACGGCTCATACACCCTTCATAAGCAAACCATAAAATATTTTTCTACAACCTATACAAGCCTTTACACATCAATCCTAAGGCACACTAAGGTGTTTGTAAGCATTGGTTCGTCATTACAAGTATGAAGCTGAAAGGAAAGATTAGGGTTTCTAAGCCTATCTAAGGGTTTATAATCTTGCAATCTTGGTTTTGAGTCTAAACGCTCGGGTTTAGCACTTATTTCTTCATCACATTCATCTTCCGATGGTCTTCTAAATAACCCTTATTCTTGTTCATTTCATGATTTATGTGTTTACATGTTCCCTTATAGCTAAATCACCATTTAGGACTTTTAAATATGTAAAAAGAGTTTTTACTTATTTTTATGAATTTATACACTTTTTCTTATGTTTCATGTTCCTATTTATATTCATGGAATAATATATGCTATTAGTATGGTTAACATTTGTGTTTAAGTTAAACATGTGTATGTATAAATTAGGGTTTATAAAGTTATTTAAACATGTTACATGTAAAAGTAATATAAATGAGTGTTAATCTTGGACAAATGGGAAAATAATGTGGGACTAATGGACATAGTTTAAGTATCACTTATGTCAAATATAGTTATAGGGGATTTTATAATAAACTACTAGTTTAAAAGTATAATAAAACAAGCTTTCATTTTATAAATGAATACACTTGGATAATAAAAGGGTGTTTTAAATTCGAATCATACAGTAGGCAGAACTTTTTATAAAATAGCACGACTCCACGACGTTCCGAAAGGTAAAAAACTTGTCAAAGGTATAAATAACGAAAAGTTACGAATAAAAAACGAGTTTATAACGTTAATTTAAACGGATTTTATAAAATAATTTTATATAAACCTTAACAACAGCAAGTTGCGTTAGCTTTACAAATAACTTATTTTAGGATTTCTAAAATGATATGAATATGAATTTTAAATTTTATAACGAATAAGTTATGAATTTCGCGGGTTTTCGGTAATTAAAAGTTTATAAAAATAATTTTATAAACTATGAACAGTAAAACACTATTCATGACAGAAAGTTATATTTTTGTAAACTAAACCTCATAAATTGATAGATTTTTCAATAACGAGAACGTGCTCGAAAGAATCACTAAAAACGGAGCTATAACGAATAAAATATGACGTTTACGGGTTTTACGATAACTAAAACTATAAAAATAAATTTATAACTGATGTGAACAGTAAAAAGTACTGTTCACCAGAGGGTCAAAATATGGAAAATGTCAAATTATGATAACTCGTCCTAATACGAAAGCGTGGGCATAAGAAACGTCAAAATCGGGCTTAAAACGCAAAAGTTATGCTATATTTACTACAACGATAATTATAAACGTTTTTACTTATTAAACATAATTTTACCAAAACCATTAGTTGGTGATTGAACTATATAGAATTATATGTGGTTATCAAAGTACTATATTACTAGGGAGTTTCATAATGAGGCCTCTTCGGGGTGGCGTATCGACGAGTTGCTGGATTTACGATTTAAAGTGTCCTAGCTCCTCATACGTTCACTACATGACCTCTTGATTATGATAGCCTGAACGATAGTATGATGTAACTAACATAGACCTGTATATGATGTTAGTTAATCGAAGTACATGGTACTTATACGACCTTAAATTAAATAGGTTGCATCTGACGATTTGCGTGACGCATTATCTGTGATATTTGGATTATCAGAACTCAAGGTGAGTTCATAGCCCCACATTTTTACGATTTCAATGATTTATAACTATGGGGTGGAAACATGCTTTGTTTTATAAATTGGACGCAAGTGGATATTTTATATTGATTACATGTTTGCCTAAGTAGCGATAACAAGTTGAGTCCGTCTTATCATGAAATGTCAATTGCATAGGTGTTGTTGTTAATTTACATTATGTAAGCGCGAATCGTTTTGAATAGATCTATTTGGGAAACGACCTCCCCTTTTCGGGTGACTAGCTATCACCGGGAACGAACGTATAGCATGTCGAATTTTGGGGGATGTTTTCGGGTTAGACATCTAATCAGGCAGAAATTGCAATATATATTATTATTGCAAGAAAGATCGTCGAGCTTCAGTGTCATGAGCTTAGGAAAATGTAATCTGGTTTGTGTTGTCTGACATTGTGTTGCATTACCACGGGAAAGTCTTGCGGTCCTGCATATTATGATTTATCAAACCTATGAATTCACCAACATTATTGTTGACGTTTTAAAGCAATGTTTTTCAAGAGATCAGTAAGCATAAGGTGCCAAGGATATTTGGTGAGTTTGTTTTGGATGTCATGCTAAAGATATGGTTGTATTATGTTTTGGGAAATTCATGTGTTGTGAACCAGTATCTTTGTAATAATAATCAGGAACAAGTTAAAGCTTAGGTATTTGTATCAAATATTTGTTAAATCCAATGTATCAGTTTTTTAACACCTTTGGTCGGTCTATAATTATATCTTGTGTTAGTGATATATGATGTAAACGCCCCCGGGTCCCGTATTCCGCTGCGACCCATTTTGGGGGTGTTACAGATTGGTATCAAGAGCCAAGGTTATAGAGAACCAGGTCAAATGTTTTTGCTGGACTATAACCGTTTTTCAAACATTGCATTCATAAAAAGGGTTTTTATGGGACACTAGTTGTTGCATTAGTTAGTTGGACTAGATGCATTCATAATTGATATACGTGGTTATAATATATTACGTATATTACAATAAGAGCCTTATATAATATACTCAATAAGTATTTTTGGCTGGTCATAGTATCATGTAGCTGATTCTGCCGTTTACCTTATAATTCTGTTCACTTGAGGCACGATCTTGGAGTATTCCATCTGAGGATCCTTATGAGGAGGCTGCCCAACAGTTGTTGGAGCAGGCACCACATTCTCCAGAGTATATACCTGATCCCATGGAGCTGGAGGATCATGTACCAGTGTACATTCTGAAGCCTGAGCATCCTGAGGACTTAGTGCAGCTGAGATGATGGCACTACACCCCTCTCATACCACCATCCTTTTTATCTCCACGTATTCGACCCCTAAGTCCTAGAGCACTCGCGGCTGAGATGAGAGATGTAGCATCATCCCTCCATCATTCACTACACCCATCAGGGACACCACCATTGTTACCTATACCACTACCTGCACCATCTACTAGCCGCAGAGCTGATATTCCCGAGGCTGACACGCCGCCTCGGAAGAGACTACTACTTACTACTCCTAGACCTGAGTGTGAGGTTGGAGAGGAGTTCTGCTGCTGTGCTGCTGAAGACAGCCAGAACCCACTATGGCCAATAGACTCGATTACAGTCTTGTAGGACACGATGGGAAACCAGGGTTTGAGATATATGAGAGAATGATGATGACAGCCCATTAGCGATGGTCAACCATGAGGGTCAGTTACCAGGTAGATGTTCGCAGTAGAGAGAGTTCGGAGTTTTACTCACGACATCACGATGCCCAGAAGGATCGTGCAGCTGTGAGAGCTGAGATTGAGGTATTGAGGAGAGAGAGACTTGCTTACGAGCAAGAGAGTATGGAGACCCGTCAGGCCTTGGCTAGGTCTGAAGCTTACTGTAGGGCATTAGAGGCACGAGTTACAGTGTTAGAGACTGAGGTGCGTCGCCACGAGTGGCAGCGTCAGGCTGCAGATGATCTTGCTGTTCAGCATATCATGCGTACCCAGGCCCTGGAGGCTGGAGCACGCGTTGACACATTAGAGGACACTGGTAGCAGTTCCTAGACCTTGGTTATGATTGTAGCTACTATGCAGTCTGTTAAGTTTTTATGGGTTACTCCCAGCTAGCAGGCGGTATAGATCTTTTATTTCTAATTAGCTATCCTGTATAGCCTACTAAGTATTACGGGTAACTCCCGGCTAGTAGGGCTCTAGGTTGATTTTCATTTGGTAACCTAGCGATAGGGGAAGCATTGTGTACAAACAGGTTCATGTATATTTCCAGATTATATATGGAATGGATGTATTATGTTATGTCGATCTTGTGTTGGTTATATGTTTCACTGTGTGATGTGATCTTATTTTATTTATGATGCATATGTTATGTCACGTTATGATTGTATTAAAATCTAACGGGTATTGTATTTTTGTGATTGAAGAAAATGGCTCCAAAGGGACCACAGGTCAACTCCTGTCACACACCCAAATGCAAACACCCACACAACTGTTACTGAGGCTCAACTTCAGGCCTTAATTTGACCAAGGAGTTGCTGCTGCAGAGGCTGATGCAGAAGCAGCAGTGTAGGAATGGACTAAATAGCCAATGGTTCGGGACCAAGGCCAGCACAAACTGCTCGCGAATGCTCTTACTCTGAATTCTTGAAATGCAAACCTTTGGACTTCAAAGGCACTGAGGGAGTCGTCGGACTCACTCGATGGTTTGAGAAAATGGAGTCTGTGTTTAGCATTAGCAATTGCACAGCAGCTAGTCAAGTCAAGTTCGCGACTTGCACTCTACAAGATGATGCTCTTACCTGGATGAATTCCAGTTAGGACCACTTACTCCTGAAACAGCTTCATGCCATGCCATGGCCAAAGCGAAGAAAATAATGATGATTAAGTATGCCCGAGGGTGAGATCAAGAACCATTAAAGACTGAGATGTGGAATCTTAAGGTCAAGGGCACCGATGTGGTGGCCTATAGTCGACGATTTCAGCAACTAGCTTTGATGTGTTCCAGGATGTTCCCAGAAGAGATAGACAAGATTGAAAAGTATATCGGTGGCTTGCCCGATATGATACATGGCAGTGTAAAGGCATCAAAGCCGAAAACTATGCAAGAGGCTATCGAGTTTTACAATCTGAGCTGATGGATGAAAGACCCATGCTACGCTGAACGTCGGGCAGAAAGGAAAAGAAAGTATGATGATCTTTCCAAGAACAATCAAAACCAACAACAGCTGAATAAGAGGCAGAACACAGGCCAGGCCTACACTGCAGGCAATAGTGATAGGAAACCATACGCCGGGTCTAAACCTCTATGTTCCAAGTGTAATTACAATCATGAAGGTCCTTGTCCACCTAAGTGCAGTAACTGCAAGAGGGTTGCATCTGAACACAGAGGACTGTTGAAGCGGCTGCAAATGTCCAAAAAACAACAATAACAACAACAACAACAACTGCAACAACAACAACAATAATCAGAAGGGCAACGGTTGCTATGAGTGCGGAGCTCAAGGACATTTTAGAAGAAACTGCCCAAAACTGAGAAACAATAACCGTATTAATCAAGCTGGGAATGACAGGGCTCCAGCGAAGGTGTATATGGTTGGAAATGCGGGGGCAAACCCAGACAATGTCGTTGCGGGTACATTCCTTCTAAACAACCGCTATGCTTATATCTTATTTGATACAGCTGCCGATCAAAGTTTTGTGTCTACTGGAATTTAGCTCCGTAAATTGACATCACCCATCTTCCCTAGATCACTTTTATGATGTCGAACTAGCTGAGGAGAATAATTAGGTTTAAACACTTATCATTAGTGTGTTGCACTATAAACTTCTAAACCTACCAATTCAACATAAACTTAATGCCTGTAGAACTTGGTAGTTTCGATGCTATAATCGGTATGGATTGGTTGGCGAAGTACCAAGCGGTCATTGTGTGTGCCGAGAAGATTGTTCGCATCCCCTAGAGAAATAAAACCTTAATCATACACGGTGATGGAAGTAACCAGGGAAATGTGACACGATTAAACATCATTTCGTGCACTAAAACGCAAAAGTACATGGAAAAAGGATTTCCTATCTTTTTGGCACATGTCACTGCAAAAGAGGAGCATGATTAAGTCGGAGAAGAAGCGACTTGAGGGTACCAGAGTTCAAAGACTTTCCCGAAGTATTTCCTGAGGACTTGTCGGGTCTTCCTCCGACTCGACAAGTGGAGTTTCAAATTGATTTGGTACCTGGTGCTGCACCTGTAGCACGGGCACCTTATCGATTGGCGCCTTCCGAAATGAAAGAGTTATCTGAGCAACTGAAAGAGCTATCCGACAAAGGCTTTATAAGACCCAGTTCCTCACCTTGGGGAGCTCCGGTCTTGTTTGTCAAAAAGAAGGATGGATCATTCCGGATGTGCATTGACTATCGGGAATTAAACAAACTAACAGTGAAGAACCGTTATCCACTCCCCAGAATTGATGATTTATTTGATAACTTAAGGGTCGGAGTTTTACTTCGAAGATCGACCTAAGGTCAGGTTATCACCAACTGAGGGTTCGAGAAGAAGACATTCCGATGATGCCTTCGAGAAACTGTTACGGCCATTACGAATTTCAAGTTATGCCGTTTGGTTTGACAAACGCACCTGCCGTATTCATGGACCTTATGAATCGGGTATGCAAACCATATCTGGATAAATTTGTGATTGTCTTTATTGACGATATTCTGATATATTCAAAGAACAAGAAAGAACACGAAGAACACCTTAAGCTAATCTTAGAGTTGCTTAAGAAAGAGGAGTTGTATGCCAAATTTTCCAAATGTGAATTTTGGATTCCCAAAGTACAGTTCCTCGGTCACGTGATCGATAGTGAAGGAATTCATGTGGATCCAGCCAAGATTGAATCCATTAAAGATTGGACATCTCCTAAGTCACCAACGGAGATTCATCAATTTTTAGGTCTTGCTGGGTACTATCGAAGATTCATTGAAGGGTTTTCAAAGATCGCCAAACCAATGACTAAGCTTACTCAAAAGAAGGTCAAGTTTGTTTGGGGCGATAAACAAGAAGCAGCTTTTCAACTGTTGAAGCAGAAATTGTGCAGTGCACCAATCCTTGCCTTACCTGAGGGAAGCAAAGATTTCATCGCATACTGCGACGCTTCAAAGAAGGGTTTGGGCGCTGTGTTGATGCAAAGAGAAAAGGTGATTTCTTATGCATCACGCCAGTTAAAAATTCATGAGAAGAACTATACGACTCATGATTTGGAACTTGGAGCAGTAGTGTTCGCTCTCAAGATTTGGAGGCACTATCTATACGGAACCAAGTGTACAGTGTTCACTGATCACAAGAGCTTACAACACATTCTTGATCAGAAGGAACTAAACATGAGACAACGCCGATGGTTAGAGTTGCTTAGTGATTACGATTGCGATATTCGTTATCACCCGGGAAAAGCCAATGTCATTGCTGATGCTTTGAGCAGGAAAGAATGAGAACCACCGTTAAGAGTTCGAGCCTTAGTTATGACTATTAGTTTGGACCTTCCCAAACAAATCTTGAATGCTCAGACTGAAGCACGGAAACCAGAGAACATCAAGAATGAAGATGTTGGAGGAATGTTGGTTGAAAATGCTAAGGTATCCAGAGGCGATTAGGACGGAAAAGTTGGAACCCCATACGGATGGAACCCTATGCCTCAATGGCAGGAGTTGGCTACCTTGTTATGGAGATTTACAGACTGTGATCATGCACGAGTCCCACAAATCAAAGTACTCTATACATCCGGGTTCTTTTTTTTGTGTTTTTTTTTTTTTTTTGTTTTTTTGACAAAAGTACCAAGATATGAAGAAGCTATATTGGTGGCCCAATATGAAAGCCGACATCGCCACCTATGTTAGCAAGTGTTTGACCTGTGCTAAGGTCAAGGCCGAACATCAAAGGCCATCAGGATTGTTGGTACAACCCAAGATACCTGAATGGAAGTAGGACAACATCACTATGGATTTTGTTACGAAGCTTCCTAAGACGTCGCAAGGCTACGACACCATTTGGGTGATTGTTGACCGACTCACTAAGTCTGCGATCTTCACACCGATGAGGAGGATTGAATCTTTAGATAAACTTAAAAGAATGTTACCTAATGGTGGTGTCACGGAGACATGGAATACCTGTTTCAATCATTTGTGATCGTGACCCGAGATTCGCATCAAATTTCTGGAGGTCACTTCAGAATGCTTTAGGTACTAATTTGGATATGAGTACTGCGTACCATCCACAAACAGACGGGCAAAGCGAGAGGACCATTCAAACTCTCGAGGATATGCTGCGTGCTTGTGCGATCGACTTTGGAAAGGGTTGGGTTAACCATTTGCCATTAGTCGAGTTCTCATATAACAATAGCTATCACGCTAGCATCAAGGCCGTACCATTCGAAGCACTTTATGGTCGAAAGTGTGTTCACCTGTTGTTGGGCTGAAGTTTAAAAGCTCAAATCCTCAGTCCAGAACTGATTCAAAGAGACCACTGAGAAAATCATCCAGATCAAGCAAAGGATGCAAGCCGCTCGTGATCGACAGAAGAGTTACGCCGATCTGAAGCGTAAACCAATGGAATTCCAAGTCGGGGATAAAGTTATGCTTAAAGTTTCGCCTTGGAAAGGGGTCGTACGTTTTGGCAAACGGGGGAAGTTAAACCCTAGGTATGTTGGACTTTCAAGGTGTTAGAAAAGATTGGAGGGGTGCTTTACAGCTCAAACTTCCTGAAGAGGCTGAGTAGAGTTCATAATACATTCCATGTGTCCAACTGAAAATGTGTTCATGCCGACGAACCATTAGCCGTTCCGTTGGATGGACTTCATCTTGATGACAAGCTTCATTTTGTTGAGGAACCAGTAGAAATAGTGGGCCGTGAAGTTAAATAGTTGAAGCGAAAGCGAATCCCATTAGCAAGGTGTCGATGGAACTCCGGAGTCTTAGTTCTGTGGGAACGTGAAGACCATACGAGAAGAAATACCCACACCCTCTTCACAAGGACCAACACGTCGTCAAGTGCTGATCGTTAAGCTTGAGGATAAGGTCATTTAAGGGGGAAGTCCTATAACACCCATGTGTTTTCAAGTCATTGACAACGTCGACAAAATCCAGTATTTTCCTTTTGTATTGTACGCGTTTCCCCACGGGGCGGCTCGCTTGGAACGCTGGTGGGGGCGGGGGTGGCCAGTTTGCTTTAAATCGTAAATGTTAAGCTAAAACGCGTAAGCTAAAAATAGCGGTCATGATAAAGGGCATCAAAGAATTAGACGTTTGCATCAATCAAAGTAGTAAATAATTATTTTGAGACTAATTGATGGTCATTGTCATTATTTTTACAGGTTACGCAAATTATATTCGTTTCGCGATAAAGTACGTTTAAGCATACCCGGAACTACAAAAATATTTCTACGCTTCAACAAATGCCTATTTTTATTTCCATCAATCAAAAAGTTTATAAAAATCTACCCATGGTTGTTAAAAGTGACGCCCCATATATATAAGAAATAAGCAAGACATACAAGTTCAAAGTTATACACTTTATATAAAAGCTATACACTTTACCAACTAGAATTACAAGGTTATACTTCCATTTTTCCAAGATTTTAAGCTAGATATTTATTACTTAAATCCATGGGATGATATGCTCATAAGGGAACCAAAGAGCAAGGTATTAATGAGCTAGTGTATGTACAAGTTAGAGTTAGTTATGAAAATAGGTCAGATAGTATTTTTGACCTTGTTTCCCTCCCCTTTTGTCCCTTTGAATCTACGGCATAAGACCCCCCCCCCCTTGGACTTTCCTTGTCAAACAATAACTAAAATATATTCACCTTTTCCTATAAATACATGCATACATATGTAAATTAACATACATATTTCACTTAACAAAAATCATTTTCTTTCTCTCCTTCTCTAAGCCAAACCCTCAAAATACATACACCCTTCATAAGCAAACCATACAATATTTTTCTACAACCTATACAAGCCTTTACACATCAATCCTAAGGCACACTATGGTGGTTAGATGAGCATTGGTTATTCATTTGCAAAGTATTGAAGTAGAAAGGAAAGATTAGGGTTTCTTTTATATGCCTAACTAGGGTGTATAATTATGCAATCTTTGTTTTGAGTTCTTAACTCGGGTTTAGCACTTATTTCTCATCTCTTCATCCTCTTAATGTCTTCTAATTCCCTTATACGTGTTCATTTCATGATTTTATGTGTTTACATGTTCTTTATGGCTAAATTACCATTTAGGACCTTTAAATATGTAAAAAGAGTTTTTACTTATTTTTATGAATTTATACACTTTTTCTTATGTCATGTTGCTATATATATCATGTAATAATGGATGTATAAGTATGTTAACATGTTGTTTAAGTATAAACATGTTTATGTATAAATTAGGGTTTAAAGAAACCCCCCACTTATTTAACATGTTACAAGTAAAAGTAATATAAATGACTTGTTAATCTTGGACAAATGGAAAATATGTGGACTAATGGACATTAGTATAAGTATCACATATGTCAAAATAGTTATAGGGGATTTTATAATAAACTACTAATTTAAAAGTATAATAAAACAAGCTTTTTATAAATGAATACACTTGGATAATAAAAGGGTGTTTTAAATTCGACATCATACAGTACGCATAACCTTTTTATAAAAATAATACGACTCATGACGATTCCGAAAAAGTAAGAAACTTGTCGAACGGATTAATAACGAAAAAGTTATGGTAAAAACAAGTTATACGATAAATAAACGGATTTTATATAATAACTTTTATAAAAACCTTAACAAATAGCAAGTTGGTTAGCTTTAACAAATAAAACTTATTTTTAGGATTCTAAAATGATAAGAATCATGATTTTTCAATTTATAACGAATAAGTTATGAATTTCGCAGGTTTTTCGCTAATTAAAGTTTATAAAATAATTTATAACTATGTCAGTAAAACACTTTCCTGACAGAAAGTTATATTTTTGTAAACCTCATAAATTGATAGAATTTTCATTAATGAGAACGTGCTCGAAAGAATCACTAAAACGGAGCTATAACGAATAAAATATGACGTTTACAGGTTTTACGATAACTAAAACTATAAAAATAAATTTATAACTGACGTGAACAGTAAAAAGTACTGTTCACCAGAGGGTCAAAAATAGGAATGTCAATTTAGATAACTCATCCTAATACAAAAAAAAAAAAAAATAAAAAAAAAAAAATGCCGTGGGCATAAGAGAAAACGTCAAAATCAGGCTTAAACGCAAAAGTTATGCTATATTTATTACAACGATATTTATAAACGTTTTTAATTATTAAATCGTACTTTACCAAAATTTAGTTGGTGATTGAGCTATATAGACATTATTGTGGTATCAAATTACTATAAACTAGGGAGTTTCATAATGAGGCCTTGGTATTAGTTTGTGCTTAATTCACATACTATTCCTTTTAAATACAAGCTTAAAATAACCAAAAACGGACTTAAAATGCCAAATATACGCTTGTTTTGCTAATTGTATTGTGCAGGAACGGATAACCAAGAAAAGAACGAAAAACAAAGTCAAAACAACAAAACTGGACTCGGAATGGAAAAGACTGTGAAAGACAAAGCCAAATCAAAGCCGGAAAGTCAATCCAGTCAAAAAGTCAACAGAAAAGTCAACTGGTCAAAGTCAAAGTCAACCCAAGTCAACCCCGGGGCCAAAGTTCAAGAAAAATAAGTTTAGGGGCTGAAATTGCCAAACCCTAAACTTATTTATAAAGAAGAAAAGAGGAAAAGAAAAGAGAAGGGTTAATTTTGCAATTTGCTCAAAGTAACAAGTGGGGGGGCAAAACTGCCAACCCCCCTAACTTGTACACCACAAGGACGAAATTTGCAAAGAGTTATATAACTCTTGGGGACTTGTTTTGCCAAGTCCCCAAAAGTTATTTAACCACAAGGACCAATTGTGCAATACACTTAAACACCATGGAGGGCCACTTTTGCCAAAACCACAAAAACTTCACTCTGTATACCTCCTACTGTTTTTCGCGTCTCTTTCCCTCCCAAACAACTCACGGGTGTTTACACGTTTTTTACACCAATGAATCTTCACCCACCACATGGAAATTCATCTCCCCCTCCCCCACTACCTTTCCCAGCCACAAAGGTGCCAACTTGGCAATCCCACACCCCCCAAGACCAAAGTCGACGACTAAGATTGAATTTTAAAGATTGAAGGGCCAAGATTAGAGGCTAGAACACTCTCACAAAACAAACACACCTGTGTTTGAGTGTCTACAAACAAGCACAGCAGAGAGAAAGAAGAAAAAAGACCTAGCTTTAGTTTTCGGCTATAAATAGCCTTGTAAGCCATTATGGCAAACATTCCAAGTTTAAGCAAGTTTTTAATTAAGTTTTATGTCGTTTTTATTATAGTTTAAAGTGTTTTAAAGTTAATGTCTTTTATGCATTAGTTAATTCTCAATTTTTAATGAAAAATAAGTACTTTGACTCAATAAAGCTCTCAATATGCTCATAATGCTTATTCTTGTTTAATAAGCATCTAATTCATGCTTAAAGCTTGTTAAAAGCTCTTTAATTTTGTTTTTATTTATTTAGTCATAAAGGGTCCTTGAGTGGTGATTTTGGATAGATTTGGAGAAATAAGCTCATATAAAGCTTATGGCTTATTGCTCATGGGAATGAGCGCAAGGCTATTAGGAAGGTTTAATTAGGACACACACTCAGAAGAGTGGCCTTGTTTCTGAGACAACAAAATCCAAGGTTACAATTCTCAATTTCCAATTAGCTTAATTTTTTAGACACTAGCTTATTTGCTTTCAATATTTGTTAAAACATTAGTTTAGGCTTATTATTAGGCTGTTGTAAGTTTTTATTGCATAATTTTGTCCTACATTAGCTTATTCTTAATACTGTTTCATAATAGTGTATAAGTAGTAGAGAAAACTAAGCTTTATTTTTCTTAATAAGCTAGGATTTTTAGTTTTAAAATAGCTTAAATAGGTCATAATAAGTAGAAGTAGATAAAAGGTTTTTAAAGTTTTAGTTTAAAAATGGATTTTAAACCCATTTTGGTTTGACAGTTTTGAGATAAAGGGGTGTTTGGCACAAGGTTAAAACGGGTCAAAAAGGGTTTTGGCATGGGTTATGGTTACTTGGTCAATTTAAGCTCAAGTTTTAAGTCACTTTTAAGCTGTTGTTAAAACATTTTTAGTTGGAAAATTGTTTTCCAAGGTTTTCTAAAACCTCTTTTGAAACTGTGAATTTTTTTAGTAACCCACAAGTGCTTATTTGATTAAGCACTTGTGGTTTGAGTTTAAGCATTCAAAAAGGTGTGTTTTGTGTGTCTAAAAAGGGCTGTCAAGAGCCTTTGGTCTTTGGACTTTGGTAAGTCAAAGTTTACCCAAGTCTTTGTGTCACAGTTTTAATAAGCCCCAAACACCTTTTTCATAGTCAAAAATAAGCAAGTAAAAATGCTTTTTAAAAGCTCAAAATTGGTGCACAAGCTATTTAGCTATAGCACTCAATCTGTTTGAGCTTCTTTGTGTTTTTAGAGCTTATTTGACAGCTTAAAATAAGCTGTCAAATAAGCCCTTGAGCTTTGCCTTAAGGCTCCCCTGGTGCAAAGGGGGAACTTTAGGCTCATCTTTCTCAGCCATTAAGCACACTTAAGCCCAAGTATTTGGCTTATTTTAAGAGCTTATAAGCTCTAGTATAAGCCCTCAAAGTCTCAGCCCTTGATAAGCTTATTTGTGTGCTTATTTTTAAGCCCAAACATGCCTCTTGGCTGTTTTAGCATCACTTTAGGCTGAGGGATTGCTTATTTTTTGACTTTGGCTTATTGAGCTTATCCCATAAGCTCAAATTGTGTCCTAGTAGCTTTTAGGTTAAGTTAGATAGTTTAGTTTGCTTATTCCCTTTTTGTTAGCTTATTTGAATGTCCAAGTTAATCATTTTAGCCTCTTAAGCTTTGGTTGAGCTTTTCTGTCAATAAGCTTCCCACAGCTTATTTAGCCTAGCTTTTCCTTTCCTTTTTAGTTTATTTAAGTTAGTATAATTCCCTTTTGCTTATTTTAGTCCTTAGCTTAACTTAAACGACCAAAAGGTGCAAAAAGACTTAACATTTTTTAGCTTTAAAGCTTCTTAAGCTTTCTGTCAAAATTAAGCTTATTTTTAAGCTTATTCTTTGGATAAAAGTTCTAGTTGCTTTCATTAAAGTTGTTAAGAATAAGCTCTTTAACAACTTTCATGTTTTGAGTTTAAGCTCATTTTCACTTTTTCAATAAGCAAAAATAAGCTAGTAGCGTAGGGTTTGTTTCGTATTTCTCTTAAACTTCAGGGGCACCCGTTTGTACTATAGTATAAATTTCCTAAAGTTTACCCGCCTACCCTTTAGTTTCTTTTCTTACATTATCTACCCTAGAGTTTTCGAAAAAAAAAAAAGGGGGAAGACAAGAAGTCCGGGTGAGCAAGACTCGAACCCGAGACCTCTCGATACATCCCCCTTTTACACACACACTCTACCACTGCGCCCTTGGGTCTTTTTCGTTATAGACTCAAGGGCACTTGGTATTTATGTGCATTTTGGGTATTTAGCTTATATAAGCTGTGAAGCTTATTTCGGGGCTTATTGTATAAGCTGGTAGGTGTTTCTTATTTTTCGTAGGTAATTTATAGTGTAAAGTATTTTTTGTAAATTTTTCAGAATTTTTTATAAACGTTTAATATTTTTTATAATTTAATTTAGTTAAAAGTTTATTTAATTCATAATAAATACAAAAATTATCAAAAAA
>BQNB010109663.1:4150-22708 GCA_026074375.1 Tanacetum coccineum
GCTCTTGGAATTAAATTGATTTGAAATTCTACTTGGCGAACTGGGGGAAGACCAGGTAGATTTTTAGGAAATTTTCTGACTACTGGTATGTCTTCTAGTCGTTTTTTGTATTACTTGGGCTATGAAAACTTGACATCCCTTGGATATATACCTTTTGGTTTTATATAGGATATGAGGTTTAGTCGAGTTTTACTTCGATCGCCTTGGATAATCAAAGTTTTCATCATTGATGGGATGTGGATGACTTTATTTAGCATGATACTTGGATAACCAATTCATACTAATGATGAAGTCAAAACTACTGAGTTTAATTGCCATAAGATCAATTTTGAAAGGTTTAACAAAATTAGGGTGCAACCTTGGATGACGGTATTATAAAACAGCGAGGTATAACAGGATTATAACTGTATTATATCATGAACAACTTGCCTCCATACTTTACATAGTCAAAATTTAACAAGTGTTGTTATTTATACCACACATCTCGTGGTTAGGTTCTAACAAAAGTTATAACTAGAATCAAATCTAGTAGTCTAAGGTTCCTTTGTTTCTACAGTTTCTGGTCTGATGACCCACCTTGTTGCAAGTCTAACACCTGACAGTGTAAATTCATGTGTGATGTATAGTGCATCTTGTACACCAAGGAAGGTTTCCTGTGTATCTTTTGTTTTTAGTATACTTTTTGTTCTTAGTCGAGGTGGCAGCATGAGTCCTGACACTTTCTTGCCTTCTATTCTGCTGGTGGTGGTAATCATTGTTACAGTTGTTGTTATGATAGTTGTTGTTGTTGCTGGTGGCGTTCTTTCTATCGTTAAACTTTCATTTGTGATCATTGGTTCCTTGCACAGAACCATGCTTTAGTACCTGATCCATTAACCTCTGGGCTATGTTGGCAACTTCTTCCAGAGTTACAGTAATACTATTAGCAACTAATTTCCTGATGGCGGCCTGAGTCATTGTTGATGTTGCAGATGTTGATGTCCTTTTGGGAGCCATTCTATCAACATTTACAAAATATGAATGATATCACAAGTTATTGTCAAAAGTTTCATACATAGTAGTATTGAAATCATTTGCCATATCATTGTATGGATTCTTATTTTTGACACAAATTCTAACAAAGTAATACATATCCCTTGGTATTACATTGCAGGATATAACAGAAAATTTTTGGAATTTAAGATTTCCAGAAATGAACATTCAAACAAGCATCTGACTCATTAGATTCCTCGGGGACTGGTTCACTTCCTAGTGGTCTTGGTATGACCCATAACGAGTTATCTAACTCTGCGAAGATAGACTCATCAAAGGGGTAATCTGGTGGTGGTGTAGTTGACCTAACTGGTGATGAAGATCATACTGATGAAGATGGAGATATTAGAATGGGTGATTTGACAGGAGTCTCAGTGTCTTTAGGTGGTGGAATCTCTTTGGGAGGAAAGAAATCTCTGGAATCAAACATTGGTGATAGTGATAACACTGGAGATAGAGGTACAATAGTTGGGGGTGGAATAGTAACTTGTGGTGGATTAATGGCATCATATGCTTGCATGACCTTCATATAGGGGTCATTATGAAAAAGTGAAAGAGTTGGTGAAGCTATTAGAACTAAACCAGATGATATATTTGAAGATTCAGAAGAAGTATTTCCCGGTGAAGCTGGAAAATAGTCTGGGGAAGCCGGGATATAGTCTGGAAAGTTAGAGGAAAAAGCATCCTTAATATCGGAAGTAGGGTGGTTGGGAGAAGACATCACTCTGTTAACAACCCAATGGTAAATAACATAAGTTATTTATATAATAGTATAGTAGTTATGTATCTTTACATACTATTTGGGAGATGCAGTGTCACGGAGTACTTTCTTGGATGGAAAAAGAAAAGTAGTTATAGTTAAGTTTTAACCTTGTTCTCTATAACCGTGGTTCTTGATACCAATCTGTAACACCCCCATTTTGACAAATATAGCAGCGGAAGCTAATATGGGGTATTACTTCATGGATCAACAGACATAATCATAGAAAACGACTCATAAAGAGACGTTTCAAACAAGCATCTGACTCATTAGATTCCTCGGGGACTGGTTCACTTCCCAGTGGTCGTGGTATAATCCATAATGAGTTATCTAAATCTGCGAAGATAGAATCATCAAAGGGGTAATCTGGTGGTGGTGTAGTTGACCTAACCGGTGATGAATATCCTACTGATGAAGATAGAGATATTGGAATGGGTGATTCGATAGGAGTCTTAGTGTCTTTAGGTGGTGGAATCTCTTCGGGAGGAAAGAAATATCGGGAATAAAACATTGGTGATAGTGATAACACTGGAGATGGAGGCACGACAGTTGGGGATGGAATAGTAACTTGTGGTGGACTAATGGCATCATATGCTTGCATGACCTTCATATAGGGGTTATTATGAAAAAGTGAAGGAGTTGGTGAAGCTATTGGAACTAAACCAGATGAATTATTTAAAGATTCAGAAGAAGTATTTCCTGGTGAAGCTGGGAAATAGTCCGGGGAAGCCAGGATATAGTCCGGAAAGTTAGAGGAAAAAGCATCCTCAATATCGGAAGTAGGGTGGTTGGGAGAAGACATCACTCTGTTAACAACCCAGTGGTAAATAACATAAGTTATTTATATAATAGTATAATAGTTATGTATCTTTACATACTATTTGGGAGATGTAGTGGCACGAAGGACTTTCTTGGATGGAAGAAGAAAAGTAGTTATAGTTAAGGTTTTAACCTTGTTCTCTATAACCGTGGCTCTTGATACCAATCTGTAACACCTCCATTTTGACAAATATAGCAGCGGAAGCTAATCTGGGGTATTACTTCATAGTACAACAGTCATAATCATAGAAAACGAATCATAAAGAGACGTTTTGGAAAATTTAGTTATCATTCATTTATTCATCAGAGTTTTACAAAAGAGAGGTCCCAAAATCTAGAAACATAAGGTTTGAATGATAACAATTTAGCCATCTTCAAGTCCGTGTCACTCCGTGCCATAAGTTGCTCAATTTCCTAAGATAAACATGCTAAAAAGGTCAACACAATGGTTGAGTGAAATTCATAGGTTTATGATAAATAGTTGAATACAAGTCATAGTGGGCTACGTTGTTATACACCCATAGTTTGTAATAATTGCATATACAATTATCATGGAAAAACAGTATTATTGCCCTAAGCTCATGATATCAATACGTTAACATGGAAATCACCATAGTGACATTGGTTGAGGAACAAATGTCCTTGTGGAAAGGTAACTTTCCAAAGTTACCCATTATAATCAAATATAGTGATATTGGTACCAAAAGTATAGGCACACCAACAGGAGTCGTCACACCCTAATAGATCTATCCATAATATTCGCGTTCACTCGCAAGTGACTAATGGTTCATGATTAAGAAATATTGGCAGTGGAAGGTACTTAGGCAAAAATATATCTGGATAGCGTACAGTTGGAAAAACACTTGCATTCATGGTTTAAGCATGTATCTCCCTCGCAGGTTTATAAAGAATTCAAAAGATTTAAAATGCGATGCTATGAACTCACCTTAACAGGGAAATCTGATTGATGGCAAAAGATTTAAAATGTGAGGCTATGAACTCACCTTGTCACGCAACCTGGGTAATATGTCAAGTCTTGTTTGATGGTTTATCTTTCAAAACTTCATGAAGTTTATCATTCGATTTATTAATTTATAGAAATATTATATCGCTGTTCGGGCCATCATAATTCAAAGGTCATGTAGTAAACGTTTGGGGAGCCAGGACACTTTAAATCGTAAATCCAACAAACTCGTCAAAACGTATACCTAAATGAAACCCCTCACATGAAGATCCCTAGTAACGTGATACCTTATAGTTTTATGTTTTCTTTAAAAGCTAGTCGATGATAAGTTACGTTAAATATATAATGTAATTGATTTATAATGCGTCGATCGATGATTAGTAACGATACATGTGTCGGGTTTTAATAAAATCAAGTTTTATAATATTTATATAATTAATATAAAAATATTATGATTTATGATTAATAACAATAAATGTGTTCGGATTTTAATTAAATCGGTTTTTTATAATATTAATATAATATTTTATATAATATAGGTATAAAAATATTATAATTTATATTTTTTAAGTTTTACAAAATTGTAATATATACCATGGTTTATAAACTTTTACAACTTTAGTCCTTTATATATAAAGTATATATAATTTAAAACCTCTTAACTTTTGAAACTTGGGCAAAATAGGGGTCCTTGAAGTTAAAACTTTGAGAATAATAACATTTTCAGCCTAAAAAGCCATGCAAGCGTATTTTAAGATTCCAAATGATATTTGCAGATTATAGCTTATTAGAATAAGCTAAAATAAGATGTTCTAACGTAACAAAAGTTTTTAAAAAGGATTCGTTAGCTAGAAAATCAAAACGGGTTGTTTTTAGGGTTTTAATAAAAAACACACGGGTTTGAGGATTTAAAGCTTCAAATATGAGTTCATATATGATCCTAAGAGTGTTATGAACATTCTAATACATAATATAAGCTTATGGAACAAGATCTTAGGCTTACTTGAGCTAAAAATATGGGTCCGAAATGGGTTTTTTATGCTCGTACGCCTAGAAATGGCTTCAAGACATCGTTTTTCTTTGCTTCTTGGGCTTCCTATTATGAGTCTTTAGGGAGTTCTCTTGACCTTCCTTGGATCTGAGTTAAAACTCCATTTGAAAGAGTGTAATCAGTTTTTGATGTTAATGATTTAAAAGGGTGTGGAGTTCGTGATCTTAATAGGGCTCAAGAAGCCTTTGTGCCCAAGTTTTCTAGTTTGCTTGGTGTCAAGGCTACTTGGATGATTCTTGGTAGCTAGTATGATGAGTATTGAGGGCTAGAATTGTAGCTAAGAGAGGTGGAGGGGTGTTTGGAGGCCACGGCTAAGGAAAGAGCAACAAAGAGGTGATGTAGCAAGCTTGGTGGCCAAGGAAAAGAATAGAGGTGCTTGTAAGCTACTTGGGTGGCTGCTTGGTGAGTCATAGTGGTGCTTAATTGGTTGCTTGGGTTTAAAAATTGGTCAAAATGGAAGAAAATGGGTCACGGTTTGGTTTAGGGCACCGTTTATATAAGGGTAATAGGTTTTCTAATTATCGAGTGGGGTTAGGGTTTAGGGATAGATTAAGGTTTGTGATTAGTGTTAGGATTGAGATTAGGTTTAGGATTAAGGTTTAGGGCTTAGTTTTAAGGTTTAGGGTTTAGTTTTAAGTTTAAAAGTAAAATTAGGATTTTAGGATTTCGTTTAGGGTTTAGGGTTTTAGATTAGGTTTTAGAATGATTTAGGGATTAGGTTTAGGGTTTAGGAGTCATGTATTAAGTGCTTGTACCTTGTGTTAAAGTGGTGGCAAGAAACCAAAGTGATTTAGGAGGTAATATGACCTAATTTGACTTTCTTGCATTATTGACTTGTACATTGATGGAATTATCTTAAGTTTTTATATTTGGTTAGGAGTTAAGATGAATAGGATTTAGGATTAGGGTTTAGAATGATTTAGGGATTAGGTTTAGGGTTTAGGAGTTGTGCATTGGGTGTTTGTACCTTATTGTTAAAGTTGGGTGGGTGGTAATGATATAAACATGATTTCAGGAGTGTAAAATAACCTATTTGATTTCAAGCACAATTGACTTGTACATTGTGCTTTAAAAGGTTGTACTAGGGTTTAGGAGGGAAAAGATATTCAAAAGTTTGGCATTGTAACTTGTACACATGTTTTGAACATTTGTACACTTGTTTGACATGATAATTAGGGTTTTGATATAAACGTTAACGTTTAATGCTTGTTTTGATATAACGTTTTGAAAAGTACGTTAAATGGATAATGTACTTGGTAAAATGATATTAAGATATAGACTTGACATATTAGGATGTTTACATGATATAAACATAGATATAGATGGCATTGGTAGAGGTTGCGTGAGCTCGTTTACTTTAGAGATGCAAGTTACATTGCATAATAAGATAGAGCAAAAATTTCCCTGTAAAAAGGTGGTATATATATAATAGATGGATATTACATTGATGAAAATTACAGGTTGTTATATGCCAGTTTAAGTTAATGCTGCTGAGGGTGATTTTATAAACACTTCAATTCAGGGTTTCATTCGATTCTTTATTTGATTTCAATCATTCAAACGCTCTCTAAACATAAACCCTAACTCAATTTCATCTTTAATCATCAAAACACAACATAATGTCAACCCTAACTTTCTCTGACACTCACAACATGGTCGCATTCTTGGAAAAACCTGCTGAAAGTGATGGGTTTCATGAAATTATTGATTTTTTGAATGCTAACCAAATTCATTATGCTTTAACTGTCAATCCTACTATCTACACACCTTGCATTGAACAGTTCTGGGCAATAGCAAAGATAAAGATTGTTAATGGTGAACGTTAGTTACAAGCCTTAGTTGATAAGAAGAAGGTGATCATCACGGAGACAAGCATTAGAAGTGATCTTCACTTAGAAGATGCAGGTAGTATTGATTATTTGCCAACTGCTACTATCTTTGAAGAACTGGCGAGGATGGGGTATGAAAAACCTTCTCAAAAGATTACATTTTATAAAGCTTTCCTTTCTCCACAATGGAAGTTCTTAATTCATACCATTACGTAATGCCTTAGTGCCAAGACCACTACATGGAATGAATTCAGTAGTACTATGGCCTCTGCAATCATATGCTTGGCCACAAACCAAAAATTTAATCTGTCCAAGTACATTTTTAATGCTATGGCAAAGCACTTAGAGGGAGGGGTTAAATTTCTGATGTATCCACGATTTGTACAAGTGTTTATTAATCAACAGCTTGGTGATATGTCACATCACAAGAAGATTTATGTTAACCCCTTACACACAAAGAAAATCTTTGCCAACATGAAGAGAGAAGGAAAAGAGTTTTTTTGGAGAGTAACACCCCTGTTTGCAACAATAATGGTTCAAGCTAATCAAGAAGAGGGTGTAGATTCAGGCATTTTTACTACTTCTCAACAGCCACCCATTACTATTTAACCATCTACATCTAAACCCCAGAAGAAACAGTCTAGAAGGAAGCAGAAAAAGACTACTGCAGTTCCTCACCCTAGTGATTCTACTGCTGATGTACCAAATGAGGAGTCTGTGCCTACATATTCTAATGATCTACTGCTTAATGGTAAGGATAGATTGAAACTCACGGATTTGATGGATATGTGTACCAAATTGTCTGAGAGAGTCCTTGACCTGGAACATACTAAGACTGCTCAAGCTCAGGAGATCATAAATTTGAAGCTGAGAGTTAAAAAGTTAGAGAAGAAAGCAGGGTTAAGAGCTCATAAATTCAAGAGACTATACAAGGTTGGTGTCACAAGAAGAGTAGAATACTCAGATGATGAAAGTTTATGTGCTCAGGAGGATGCATTCAATCAGGGGAGGAGTATTAAAGACATTGACAAGGATGCTGGAGTTTCTTTAGTTGATGAAATCTAAGGGAGGTCAGATGATGCAGAAATGTTTGATACAGATGCTCTTATTGGTAATGGAGTTTTTGCTGAAAATGATATGATTGAAAAGATCAAGATGTGATTCCTATAGAAGTTAGTACTGCTGCTCCCTCTACTACTGCTGTGTCACCACCTGTTATAACTGAAGTAGAGATTACCTTAGCTCAAACATTGGCTAAATTGAAGAGTGCAAAATCTAAGGTTGTGATACTAGAGCCAGTATAGAGTACAACCACAACAGCACCTTCAACAATTCCCAAAGCTAAAGGCATTACATTTAGAGATGCTGGTGAAAGCACAACAAGAACACCAACATTAGTATCTTCTTCAAGCATCAAGGATAAAGGGAAATCTAAGATGGATGAACCTGAAGTGCCATTGAAGAAAAAGGATCAAATTGCTCTTCATGAAGAAATGGCTAGAAATCTTGAAGCTCAAATACAAGCTGAACTCATTGAAGAAGAAAGGCTTGTAAGGAAAAAGGAAAAGGAAGCCAACATAGCTTTGATTGAATCATGGGATAACACACAAGCTATAATAGAGGCAGATTTTGAATTAGCTCAGAGGCTACAAGCAGAAGAACATGGAGAGAGAACAATTGAAGAAAGATCAAGACTGTTTGTAGAGCTCATAAACAAAATAAAGAATCACTTTGTAAAGCTTAGAGCTGAAGAGAAAAGAAGAAAGCCACCAACTAAAGCTCAAAGGAGAAATCTAATGTCTACCTATCTCAAAAACATGGGTGGATACAAATATAATCAGTTGAAGAGCTAGAGCTATGATGAGATTCAGAAGTTGTTTGTTAATGAAATAAAGAGGGTAAATACTTTTATTCCTATGGATTCAGAGGTGATGAAAAGCAAAGAAGGAATAGAAGAAAGTTCTAAAAGAACAAAGGATGAACTTGAATCTGATAAGTTAAAGAAGACAGAAAGTAGTGAAAAGAAAGCTAAAGGCAGCAGAAAAAAATCAATTGGTAAGAAAAGAGCATGGAGAGAGCAGAAACAAGAATCTTCCAAAAGACAAAGAATGGAGGATGATAAAGAGACAGATAAGCATGAAGAAGATGATGAAGCTGAGTTGAAAAATCATATGGAGGTAGTTCAAGATGATGAGGAAATAGCAATTGATGATATACCTCTAGCTACCAAACCTCCAATAATTGTTGACTATAAGATTGTTAAAGATGGACAAAAGGGATTATATCACTTGATATGAGCTGATGGAAGTTCAAATAGATATTCATCAATGATTAGGATGCTTCAGAACATTAGTAGAGAAGACTTAGAGACTCTCTGGAAGTTGGTGAAAACTAAACATGGGAATACAAGGCCAGAGGATGATTATGAAAAAGTGTTCTAAGGTGATCTGAAAGTAATGTTTGAACCTGACATAAAGAGTAAAATATAGAGGAGTCTACAGGGATACAAAGTGACTATTTGGAAGTTGTTTGACTCTAGTAGAGTACACTTTGTGAGATTTAAAAATCTACACATCTTTATGTTAGTTGAGAAGAGATATCCCCTCACACCAATAACAATCACAAATATGCTCAACAAGAAACTTCAAGCTGATTATTGGAATGAGATGTGCTATCAACTATTTAAGCTTATGGTAAAGCAGCAAAAAGGATAATGAAGAGTTTAAATGCATCTTCCTGATAGTGATGAAGACTTTTAATGAAGAAACTTGAAGATTCAAAAGATGGACATCAAGTTTAGGGGAGGATTGTTAGGACTTAAAGACTTCAAGATGATTCTTAATGTTACTACTGCTTATGTTTATTAGTACTACTGGTACAAAAGTTAATGCTGTTGGATTACAACTGCTAGAAGAGTTACTACTATCAGAAGGATAAAGACAAGTAAAGAGATAAGGATTGTTTGGAGAACAAGATTACTTACGAAGATAAGTATTGAGTTATTTTTGTAAAAGATATGTATAATGTATTTGTTTAAGAGATTACGTTTGCTTTTAGAAAAGATCATGATATTGTAGGAAAGTATTGTAAGCCTTGTAGGACTCCTTGGTGTATAAAAGGAGGTCCTAGGGTATAGAATTAAAGTATCAAAAATGAGTCATTGTCATAACTTTAAGGTTGTAAACTCTAACACTATCAAAGAGTGTTCGTATTAATATATTGGAGCTTATTGTTTTGGTTATATTTCTGTTTGTCAAACATACATTGCTGATATTCTTCTTAGTGGTATAAACTAGATTCCGCATAGTTTATATCATATACACAAAGTTTCATTCTTAGTACCTTTGGATTTATCCAAGGATACTAAACCTTACATCAAGCTAAGGAGTTAAAGATCTATTCATTAGGATCAACAAAGAGACATGGTGAAAAATCTCGCGATGCCTGATGGCGGTCCCATATATATGTTGGCGGTCCTAAATATATATGGGGGCCGCCTAGTATTTATGGGGGCCGTTCTCTAGAAAGACGAATATTTTTCCCAGTTTTCCAGACCTTCAATCCTGTGTAAAATCATGCTATCCTGGAAAGTCTATTGCAGCCAAATCTATTTCTTCAAGAATCATCTAATACTTCTAAGATTTTTAAATGTAAATGCTAGCTATACTATTTGGGAAGCAATTATAGGCATGTGACTGTGAAACAAATAAGCATGCATAATATCATAAATTTAGTAAGTAGCATAGAGTGTTGAAAGCATGCAAGTAAGTTTAGGATGATAAAATGGAACAATCATCCAAGGCAAATTACGTTGCCCAAACTAATTTTTAAAAATCCTACCAAATAGCATAAGTTAAAGTACCAAAGTATAGATAGTAAAAATAAGTACCAACAATCATAATTAAGTAGCAATAGTAATTAAATTGTCTTATAGCAATTATCTAAATTGCTCACTTCTTCTTCTTCCTTCATAAGTTCTTGATGCCCTTCCTGATTGACCCTATTCCACCACGTTGCTCATCTTGCAATTGGGCTTGACGGTTGAGTATTTCAATTTGATGAGTATAGAATTCTTCAATGTTTGGGTCAATATTAGGTGGATTTGAAAAGATTTGATGAATGTCATTTGACAATGAATTGACAAAACGAGTGGGAGATAGAGTGCTTGCATGCGAGGTCCCTTCGTCATTTCCATCATTATCATCATCGTTGAGATAAGAGGAGGATGGTTGACCTAAGGCAGATGAAGAGGAAGTAGAGGAGCGACCTCTTCTCGTGCCATAATCCTTTCGAGTCTTTCGCTCTTGTTGAGGGGTAAGAGGATACATGACACGATCGTACAAGACATAACGATCATTTAACAACTCATGACTCTCGGATATGACATACTTATACAATCGAGTTAATAGCATATTGTATGGTAGAATTAACTGAGGTTGTTTAGTGATAAACTCCACTTGATTAGCAATAAAATATGCAAGATTGTATCGCTTGGACCTAGCAATACAATAGATCATGTGACAAAGACACGCGGGGACATGATCCTGGTTACCCCCCAAACAGAAAACATTTTCCCAAATGATTTCGTCCCAAGTTTTCATTACTGACATGATTTCACGAGTTAAAATTTGGTTTTTCTCAACATCAATGACTACATCATGACGGATACGAGTGACCGGAAACCCCCCCGGTACCTCTTGAACATAGTTTTTGATTTCATCAGGGCCAAGAGGGTCAGTTTGATAAGGACCAACTCGTATTTACACTAAATGCAATGTCGTCAAGTTGACCACTTGTCGATAAAGAACATTGACGCCTACAAGAAATTTTATAAAATTTGACCGAATTCTTCAATTGTGTAACGAGAATAATTTAGTGTTGGATGACAAACAGATTAACATTATGACCCTCGATAGTGTAGTTGACACGGTATTAGACTATAAACACGAGCATGAAACGAGGAGAAATTTGTTCATTAATTTCAAAGAAGACACTCAAACGCCAATATGACTAAACATGGATTCTAAGAAAACAAGTCATCAAAATCGAAAATACACCCGACCCTTCATGAATGCAATGGACTTTACTAAGTTCTTAAGCTCTCTTTAAAGGATGGATGAGTGAATCATGTGATATTCAAAATGTAGCTTTATGTGTTTATGGTGAATCTATCAGCAGTTTTACGAGGCCTAGTCACCTAAAGAAAATAATACCGATTTTATAACTTGAACGTGTATAATTAATAAGAAATTGTGCCTAGTGTAGTTGACCCGGTATGACTATAGAACTCAAGCATCAAACGAGTATAAATTTGTTCATTATTTCAGAAGACACTCAAACCAATATGACTGAAACATGGATCTATACGTAACCATGTCATCAAAAACTGAAATTACTACCGACCCTCATGAATGAAATACTTTCTAAGTTTCTTTAAGCATCTCTTTTAAAGGTGATGTGTATTCATGTGATATTTCAAAATGTAGCTTTTTGTGTTTTGGTGATCTTCAGCAGTTTTACGAGGCATTGTCACCTAAAAGAAAATAATACCGGATTTTATAACTGTGAACGTGTATAATTAATAAGAATTTGTGCCTAGTGTGTGCCTATATGCAACGAATGTGGAGTTGCGGTTAACTTGACTCTAGTACAAAACCTATGAGTTAACCCAAACACTCCTTAATTCAATTTTGCTCATCCGAACATGTCGAAAAATACATATGAATTATGTATTTTGAATTTTGTTCATGAGATCATTATGCATGTATGTAAAAACGTTTTTAGAGTGTATTAACAATGTATTAAAACAATTTTATAGTGTTTCTAACGTGAGTGATTTTGAAATAAAATTGGGGTTTTTGTTCATATCAAAATTTTTGACAAACATACTAAATTATGCAAATCCTATGTCTACGGGAAGCATAATAGTTATACATTGTGTTATTTTAGTCCTAATTGCACACAATTAAAAGAAAATTGTAAAATTCCCAATTTTAAATTTTTGTTCAACATGAACCCTAGACATGAATTGAAAGAAAATGAAAAAAATGACTTACAATTGATGATCTTAGAAGTGTTAGGAATGATTATTAGTAATGATTTGATCTTCAGTTTGAGTTTTAGTGGTTGATTTTGAAGTTTGGTGGGTTTGTGGTTCGTTTCGTCGCTGCAGTTAGAGAGGAAGGGAGTGTTTGTTTTTGTGTTTAACAAAAAGAGAGATGCAAAAATATTGTTCATCTGGTGGCGGTCCCATATCGATATAGGGCGGCCTAATTTAATTAGGGGGTTGCCCTCAGCAGAGGGTTTTAGACTCGATTTTTGACAAATTTTTTACTAAAGGAGTGACGTTTTAATTTGCATTTCGCAAATTAAAAATGCTTAAAGTACTTCGGATGAAGTAATTAAGTTGTCACGACACGGAGTGGAACACGGACTAGAATCGACACAAAAGAAAAGAAGAACGATTTATGGAATGTGTTTCATCATTCCTAAACCAAGACCTAGATAGTTAAACGATTCAAGTTTAAGGGGTTTAGTGAGAATGTCGACGATATTGTCGACGGACGACACTTTTTCGATAGAGATATGTCCTATTTGGACATTATCACAAAGAAAGTGGTGACGAATTTCGATGTGTTTAGTTCGCGAGTGTTGCACCAGGTTTTTGCTAAGGTCAATCGCACCTCGCACATATTCGGGACGTCGTCGATTCGTATGTCGTAGTCAATGAGAGCTCGTTTCATCCATAGTGCTTGTTGACATGCCTTTCTGGCGCTTACATATTTGGCTTCGGTCATGGATATAGCAAGAGCGGTTTGTTTCTTCGAGAACCAAGATGTTAAACAACATCCCACGAACGTACAAATACCGCTAGTGCTCTTTCGGTTCACATAATCTCCTGCATGATCAGAGTCGACATATACTACGGTTTTTATGTCGGTCCCCTTAGGATACCATAATCCTAAGTGCGTAGTGCCTTTAATGTATCAGAAGATACGCTTAACCGTTTCAAGATGAGAGGTTTTAGGATCTTCTTGGACGTGTGCACAAAGGCACACACTAAACATGATATCGGGCCTACTTTCCGTTAGGTAGAGTAGACTACCTATCATGCCTTGATACTTGGTACTATCTACCGACTCATACTCTTCATCTTTCGTGAGTTTAGTATCCGAGGAAATGAGGGTTTTCATTGGTTTAGAATCTTCAAAGCCAAATTTCTTAAGCATTTCTTTAATATATTTAGATTGATTAAAGAAAACACCGTCTTCCATTTGTTTTATTTGTAATCCAAGGAAGAAATTAAGTTCACCTATCATGCTCATCTCGAACTCGTCATGTATGATTTTGGCATATTCATTACACATGTCTTGACAAGTCGAACTGAATATAATGTCGTCGACAAATATTTGAACGATGATGAGATTTGAACTTTTCTTCTTAGTAAAAAGTGTGTTATCTACCATTCCTATTTTGTACTCATGTTTAATAAGAAAAGCTTTTAATCTATCATACCAAGCTTTGGGTGCTTATTTAAGACCATATAAAGCTTTCTTGAGTTTATAAACATGATCTGATTTTTCAAAGTCAATGAATCCCGAAGGTTGTGCCACGTATACCTTCTCATTGATAAAACCGTTCAGGAATGCACTTTTTACATCCATTTAGAATAACTTAAAGTCTAAAGCACAAGCATAAGCTAATAATATCCTAATAGACTCTAACCTAGCAACTGGGGCATAAGTTTCGTCATAATCGATGCCCTCTTGTTGATTATAACCTTGTGCAACTAACCTAGCCTTATTTCGAGAAACAACACCATTCTCGTCTAACTTATTCCTATACACCCACTTAGTTCCTATAATTGTCATATTCTTAGGTTGTGGTACTAACTCCCAAACATCGTTTGCAATGAATTGATTTAATTCTTCTTGTATTGCAATAATCCAACTTTCATCCGTTCAGGCTTCATTCGCATTCTTAGGTTCTATAGTTGATATAAAACAAAAGAAGTTACTTTTGTTTTGGGCTTGAGACCTAAGGGTTCTTTGGTTAAGGTTTCCTATGACATTTTCTAATGGATGGTTCCTAGATTCCTTAATATTGACTACTTCGTCAATTTCTAAAGTTTCACCCTCAATGTCATTTTCTAGGTTTTTCTTTTCGGTAACCTTAATTGCTTTTTCTTCATCTAAGTCATCATCCACCAAGGGTGATGTCTTATAGGGTGGAGGAGTTTCATCAAATTTCACGTTGAGTGATTCTTCGATTTTCATGGTGTGTTTGTTAATGATGATGTAGGCTTTACTATTTTGGGAGTAACCTAAAAAGACACCTTCGTATGACTTTGGATCAAACTTTGTAAGGTAGTATTTGGTGTTTAAGATGAAGCACTTGCTTCCAAACACTCTAAATAATCAAGAGTAGGTTTCCTACCTCCCAAGAGTTCATAAGGTGTTTTACCTAAGATGGCTCTAATTAGGATTCAGTTGAGGATGTATGTTGAAGTATCTACGGCGTTACACTAAAAGTTTTATGGTAACGATTGTTCATTCAACATGGTTCTACTCATTTCTTGTAGTGTCCTATTTTTTCTTTCTACAACGCCATTTGATTGTGGAGTGCGTGGAGCCGAGAAGTTATGTGTAATCCCGTTGGCATTACAAAACTCTCCAAATTGTACTTCATTATCAAATTCCCTACCGTGGTCCGTCCTAATTGACATTATTGGACATCTTTTGGCTTATTTCCTAATTTCATCACGTATAAACCTTTCTTCCTAATACCTCTACCTATAACCTTACCCTCCTTAGTGATTTTACTATCATGTTTAGAGAAAGTTACCCTACATTTATTATCACATATTTGACCTACACTTAGCAAGTTAAATCTAAGTTATCTACATGTTCTACATTATCTATATTGAGAGAGTTATTAGAAATCGTACCTTTGCCAATGATGTTACTGCGAAGATTACTACCAAAAATGACGTTACCTTTGTTGTATGCCTTGTAGGTTGAGAAGAGCTTTCGGTTACCCGTCATGTGTTTAGAGCATCCACTATCCTTTATCCACTCATCGGGTTCCAAGTCGACTCCAAGGCATATCTATTTATATAAGACAACAACTTAAACATTTGGTCCCCAATATCTCATGGGTCTAAAGTTGTTAGTGCTAAACATTCCTTGCAATTAATGCATTTGATTGGGATGTGGAAATGGAGGACACATTCCATATGGCATGTAACTTTAAGGTTGGAAGTTATTCCAAGTTACATGAGAACCGTGAGGTTGGTGTAGTCGACCAACATTTCTTTTTGGTTGCGGTGTCTTAGAACGAGGGTAATGATTATTGGCTCTTTTAGGTGGTGGAGTTTTTGACCTAAAATTTGGTTTATAAAATCCAACTTTGGGTTTTAACGATGGTTTATAAACTTTTTTAACCTCATTATCACTAGCAACGAGAATTTTAACATTGTTTACCATTATGTGTTTTGGTCTAGGACCTAAAATGCATGTTTGAAAAGAAACGGATTTTTTAGATTCTGGTGAATAGACAGGCGGTCCATTAATTGCTTTGGAGGTCGTTTGTGCTTTGGGGGCCACCCTCAGTATTTGGGGGACCACCACCAGAAAGTGTTACATTCTAAGATTTCACAAATTTGATTTCCTTAGTCCCGTTTCTTGATGCTTCAAATGAATTAAACCCTAAACCTAATTTATCTCTGGAGGGGTTTTGATTGCTTAACATTTCATTTAAGCATTGTGTACTCTTTTCAAATTTAGTTAGCTTAAGAGCTTCCTCTTTAAGTTTTTCGTTGTCAATTTTAAGTGATTGATAATTTGTACATTCGAGATCAACTCCCTTGTTTTTCTTGAGTGTAGACAATTTTAATTTTAATTCACTAAGCTCATTTTCTAAACTGTTTCTAATAGCTTTTAGTTGTTTATTCTTTGTGGTTATTTTTAAGCTCATCTTGCATAGTTTATCAAATTCATTATCTAAAGTAAAATCGTCTATTGATGAATTTTCATCGCTAAAGTAGGAAGAATCATAATATACCTCATTTGATGGTTAAGCCACGAGACACGTTTCGTCTTTAGCCTTTTCATCATCTTTTTCACTGCTATCACTCCAAGAGCCTCCGATGAATGCTCTTTGGTTCTTGTCCTTCGATGGTTTTGGACATTCTCCAATAAGATGATTTAGGTCTCCGCATCTAAAACACTTCCTTTCACTTTTGCCGTTCTTGTCGTCTCGGCTTCTTTGAAAGGTCTTTTTGTCGTTCTTAGGCTGTCTCACAAACCTACCTCTTCTCTTGAAGAACTTCTTGAAGTCTTTAACTGCCATGGCATACTCTTCGTCTTCACTTTCGGAAGTCGAACACTCCTCATCACTAGATTCCTTTGTAGCCTTTAAAGCAAGAGATTTTCTTTCTCCTTTAGCTTTGACTATTTCAGAACCTTTCTTGATGATCATCTCATGGACTTTTAGATTTCCAATGAGTTCATCAAGGGATAGTGATGTTAAGTCTTTCGACTCTTCAATTGCCGTGACCTTCGCTGATGTAGAGCCCTAAGAAACTTCCTAACATAGTTTTTGCTAGAGTAACCTTCATCAAGAGCTTTTAGACTAGTAATAATAGTATTAAATCTAGCAAAATCCCTATCTATAGATTCGTCTTTAGTAATGACGAATTGTTTATATTGTTGTACCAAAAGGTCAATCTTGCTATCTTTGACTTGACTATTACCTTGATGGGTGATTAACAAAGTTTTCCAAAAAAAATTTGCCGTATTACACATGAAAATTCTTTCATATTCTTTTCTAGGCAAAGCGTTGTAAATAACTATTTTGGCTTTGTTATTTTTCGCAAGCCTCTTTTTAAGATCATCACATTGTTTTTCAAAAGGGATAATGATAAGTGTAGAATACACATATCCATTTATGCCTAAAATAACCCAATTTAACCCAAAACAGACCAAAAATGGCAAAAATATGCTTGTATTTGTGTTTTGTGTGTGCAGGTATGGATCAGTTAAAAATCACAAGAAAACAGTCAAAAAAGGGCAAACACGGGCACGAGAATTAGAAGAGTACAAAGCTGAAGCTAGAAAAGTCAAACCTCAATCAAATCATGATCAACAAAAGTCAACAAGGCCCAAAATATTCCACTTAAGCCCCTCAAGTTTCAGAAAAGTGCAAAAATGGTCCCTAAAACCCAAATGGGGCTCACCCAGATTCATAAGCCCAAGATATTATCCCACTTTCCTTTTATAAAACCACAAGGGCCAAATTTGCTATTTTTGAAAGACAATTATAACTCAAAAAGGGGAGAAAGAACACAAGGACCATTTGTGCAATTATTCCAAAGTCCAAACGATTTTAACTGTCAAAAGAAAAAAGGCGCGAAGAAATAATTACTATTCATCGTCCCTTTCCCGTTTCACCACGCTGTCAAAACATAGGGCTTTTCTAAATTGAAGGGTTAATTAGGCAATCCAAGTGGTCTACATCATAAAAGCAGGGTCAAAACAGTCTAATCAAGCATCCTAAGTAGCTCACTTAAGCATCAAAGCCACGTCAGATGAAGGAAAGCACAAGGGATATTGATTTTTACTCTTGGATCACTCACACAAGAAGCACAAGGGTCACATCAAGGATTGCCAGCTTGGCAATCCGTGTGAATCCCAAGGCTTGATTTAACGGATGAGATTAGAGATCCAATGATTGAAGAAATGGATGGTGATGATTAGAAGGAGCGTGGGCAAGAAGGCACACCTAGAAGCTTCATCAGCCATCTATAAATAGGCTCTCATTCCTCACACATACGGGAGAGTAGTTAGTAGGAATAGTAGCTTAATTTAGTATTTTTAGCTTAATTGTTTAGCTTATGTAATTTTTCCTTAAAATCGTTTTTAGACAATTGTAATCTCTTTTTCCTAGTATTGTAAGCTGCTTTTAAATCAATGAAATAGTGTTTCTCTTTTATATTAATAATAAGTTTTTATAAATCTCAATGGTTGCTACTGTATCATAAGCTTGTAATAAGCTCATCTTAAGCTCTTATTAGTCTCTAAGCTAATAATTGAGCTCAAATCTT
>BQNB010109664.1:0-22708 GCA_026074375.1 Tanacetum coccineum
GCTCGTTTTTAGAGGTAAAAGATATGTGTAATTAAGCACTTATCAGTATTTCACACATATTAATAGTTGTTAGATTAGTGTTAATGAAAGTGGGTTTGATTGAAAAAGGTTTTGGTTTTGGTTTTGGGGTTGCGTCCGATTTTGAACCACAAGGGGAAGCCAAAACAAATTTTTGTTATAGCTTTGTGAGTATTCTAGTTACGTTCTTGTGTGATTAATTTGACGATATTGCGTATTATGTATTATATGCTATAGGATTCAAGTGCGGAAAATATTGAAAGTATACTTGATTATTGATTGAAGTTTGATGGTTTTGGTATATTTAAATAGGCTAGTTAAACATGTTTTGATAGTTGGTTTGAGTCAAAAATGTCGTTTTAATGGGTTTTGAAGCCTCGTAGCGTGTCGAGAAATTTTTAAAAGTTATTTTTGATAAAGAAAAGTGATAAAGTTCGCCTTTAGCTACGTTTCGCTAGGTGGCTCGTCACGTAACTCTTAATAACGAAGATTTTACGCCCAAATTAAAATTGGTAATTTTTGGTGTAAAAAGTCAACTACGAAGTTTGACTTTTGAAAGTCAAACTTGCGTATACTTTTGAATATGGTTTATAATGAGCGAAGGGTTCGTAATGTTAGTTAATTAGTGATGAAATATGAAGTTCGGATTATATTATCCTTACTTTCGACAACTTTCTAAAAATAGAAACTTTATGGTTAACAAAGCATAACGCAATTGTAATTGTTGTACCTTTGTAGGTGCGTCGAAGTAAAATATTTTGCGTCGCACTTGGAGATTGTAGTATATGATTGTATATACGTAATAGTTATATAAATATATATATGCAAGTATGCATTATATGAATTATTTTACTTTTAGTCACGTACCGCTATATATGTATTATATAGGTCGCGGTTGAGACGTGAAGTTATTTGCCTTGTTGATTTGATTGAATTGGAATCTTTTGCTTAAGGTGAGTTCATAGCCTTGCATTTTAAATCTTTTGATTGTTTTATAAACCCGCGAGGGGGATACATGTTTGTTTTATAAATCGAGCACATATGATTTTATGGTATGCTGGACCCGATTATGAGAATGTTTCCGCATAAGTAGCTATTTTCGAAGTCCCTTATTTTATGAACTATTAATCGCCTTGTAAGGTGAACGCTAATGCATTAAATAGGTCTATTGGGTTTGACAACCCCGTCCGGGGTCTGAATCCTTATGAACACCCTGTCAAATGGACGTTTTGTATTTAGAAGTAGTAGGTATATGACAATAATACCTTGTTCTGGGGAAATTGACATATGAAAGGATATATGTATTGTTAACGTTCGGTGTCATGAGCTTATTGCGTGAAAGAAAAGAGATGTTATACATTGTATTCGTTGCAATGTTTTCCTAAGAATTAATTATGCGTTCAAAGATTATTACTTATTGATTGTTTTAAACTCTATGAATTTCACTCAATAATTTTGTTGACGTTTTAAACATGTTTTATCCCAAGTAACCAATGATAAAGGCAACGATGGCGTGGAGGTATCGTGCATGTGATGATTTGGTGAAAGACTACTTATGTGTTCCCTGTCTTTCAAAACAATGTCTTAATGTGTTTTAAAACAATGTCTTTAATTTGAAACAATTGTCTTTCAAATGTTGTAATGGTCGTGGTTACGATTCCTGTGGGGACCTAAACGCATTTTATCTGATTAAATAATGGAACACACGTTTGTAAAACGTCTCATTTGGGTCGTTTTCTATTATCTTGGTGTATTGTGCTATTTAGTAACACCCATTGTAATTTTTGTTGCGCAATCCAAAAATGGGGGTGTTACAATGGGTGAATACATGATTCTCTGGAAAGGAAAAGTGGATTTTGAGTTTTTCGATGTCGAAAATTTGAAAATGGTTAGCGTTTTATTTGGTTTCCGGTGACTATTTATTTGAAAAGAAGGTTTTCGGATGCCGAAAAGTGAAAAGCAGTGAGGCTTTTTGGTTTTTCGAAGAGGATAAACTTTATCCGGTGAACGAAAAAGGCGAAATTGGTGGTTATTTTGTATAACACAGATGGTGCCATGTTTACGTATGGTACATATTGAGGGGTGGGGATATTGATCGTTTTGTTTCCCACATTCGGTAAGAACCCCAAGGTGTGACTAGAGTCAGGAGTTGGGGTAACACTCACGATGACTATTGAGAGCGTTTGTCTATCCTCAGGGGGAGAATAGAGTTTGTGGCCGTGTTAGCCTCGTTAGCTTGAGTAGCTTAACTTATCTTGGCTTGGTCCATTTTAAGGATATGGCCTTGTATTTATAGGGATGCATTTAGTGTTGCATGCGTCCCTTAGATGTGATCTGGGGTCCAGGATAGGCCATGCGGTGGACATCCAACGAAGGAGACAAGGAGGGAACGTGAAGTGCCTACCTAGGTTCTGTTATGTTCGTGGTTTGGTGCATGAATGTTTACATGTGCTCAACATACAGTTCGTAACACTAACTCATAGTCGAATGAGGTAGTGACACGTATTATGTGATGTGGTATCGACTTGGAGAAGATCCAAGTCTAGTGGTGCCTTGGAACACTTTCCATACTTGCTTTATTGGTGTCTAGCTTGGGAAGACGCTTCCCCGACGGGCTGTGTCGGTCCTTAGGCCTCGATGGGCCTTGTCATTGGCATAATATGAGTGTATGGTCCCTAGTTAGTTGATTTGGACGTCTCATACACTATCAGTAAGATTGAGTTTGTGTGGCGAACTGTTGATGATGATGTGATAATTTGAGGAGTATATGTGGGTATTTATTATTGTAAACGATGAAAGAAACTTGATGATAGGAAAAACTAAATGAAAATAAGAAGGAGGGTTTTAGCAATAGATTTTAAATAAGAGAAGGAATTTGAAGAAGATGTGCATTTATTTTTATAGGTGCATATGAAATATGTGATAGTGATTTTTTCCCACACTTCTCATTTTAACTTTTTCTCTCATTTCATTCTAACACTGATAAATCAAGTTAATTACACTTGAGAAATTATAATGTTTTTTTTATTAAAGCTTAATTTTAGATTTGTGGATGGTAACTTAGAGGCTCTTTTGGTTGAAGGAAATTAGAGAAAGAGTTTTGCTACATCCACAAAAGCTTTACAAAAGAACATCCATAAAATGATGTTGTCTATGTGTGATTGGGCTAATAAAAAAGAAGAAAAAAAAAATAGTAGCAAAAGCCACCAATCATACATAGCCAATATCATTTTATTGATATTTTTTTGTAAAGCTTTTGTGGATGTAGCAAAACTGTTAGAGAAATTTGAGACACTTGAAATTAAAATTCTATGTCATATTTGTTTGGTTAGTTCATTGATAGATATTTAATTTTTATGAATTGCTTAAATGTGGGCATTTTAAATTCCTTAAAAAGAAAAGAGAATTTAGAGTTTCTATCTTTATTCACCAAACTTCAAAGGTGACAAAATTTTAACACCGAATACGTAAGAGAATTTTAGTTTCTATGATTCAAAATTAGAAATTTCATAATTTTAAATTCCACGAACCAAACGACCCTTAGTTTATATGTTATCAAGTCAACTCAACCTAAATTGAACCCAATCTTAAATTGGACCCAAACCTAATAATGCGGCGTAACATGTGTTTCAAGTGAGTCACGCTATAACTTTTAAGTGGGTCGCGCAAGCCTACTATAAATCATCGTCGTTAGACACATACAATCATCTAGTCACTAGCCGCACCATTACCACTTCGCTTTTACGCCATAAAAGTATACTTATAAGGGCCCGTTTGGTTTCTAGATGGGTTTAGTTTTAGGATTTGGATTTGGATTTAATTTTGGATTAGGTATTGGATTTTGATTTGATGTTGGAGAAAAAAAATGTATTATAAAAATTATAAATGGTTAAAAAAATAATTATAAATTAAAAATGGAAAAACATTTATAAAAATTTACGTGACTTTAAGGATATAAATATGATGTATGAATTGTTGGACAATGAAAACCCCGTAGGTTATGATATATTATTTCTACACTATTTATAGATACAAATATAAAGGCTTGAGTCCAATGACAACTAGACTATAGCTAAGAATGATGAATGTACATATAATGATTATCCAATCATCCTACTCATTATTATCTAATCATCCTAAAATACATGTTGACTAACAAATCATCCAAAAATATATCAACTAATATTGGAAGGTAGCCAATCAAATAATCTATCATCTAATACTCCCCCGTAGCTGGAGCGGGAGGTCTTCGAACGATCCAACTGGAGTTAAACTTTGCAAGAGGCGAATCTTCTATCTTTCGAGAAACTTGATTTATTGATTGTTGTTGTAATCTTGTACTTGCGTAGGAAGGTGTAACACCTAAAACTTTATTTTTTTCTTTTTTTTAAGAAGGAAACAAAAGTTAAGAAGGAAAGTAAATAAAACTTGTGATTAGAATGACTTTGAAAAACAAATAAAACTAGAAGGAGATTGATTTGCTTGAGAAGGCTTGAGGAGAAAGCTATTCTTTTATTTGCTGTTTTTGAGATTTGTTAGATGAAAAGAGAAAAAAATGAAAGAGATTGGAAAAGAAAGCAAGAAAGCAGATGAAAACAAAAGAGGATACCTTGGAAAAGAACGCAAAAAAGCAGATGAAAACAAAAGAGGATATCTTTAGAGGAATTAGATAGAGAGCAGGGTCATAACCGCATGTTAAGATGCCTCAAATTAAATAAGACAGAAAAATAACAAAACCAAATCAAACATATGGTATATGTTTTCAGTAGCATAAGAGAAGAAAACGTACGTGATGATAACAAAAAATAAGAGATTTTTTTTGGAATTTAGTAGCGGCTTATGGTGGCCGGCGACGGGTTTTAAAAATAGAGATAGAGAGATTTGATAATAGAGATTGAGAGATTTGACGGGGATAGGTGGTTGAGGATGACGGCTCATTACGGGCGATTAGATCTAAGAATCACACCTAGCTCGATATCATGAAAGAAGATAGAAAACCCCGTAGGTTATAATTTATTATTGATCACTATTTATAATAGTGCAAACCCTAATGCCCTAAACCCACAAACCGGGCTTGGGCTTATTTAGCCTCTAATACTCCCCCGCAGTCCGAGCGGCGAAATCGCGAAAGCTCGGACTGGAGTAGTAAAACTAGAAAAGAAGAAATAAAACAAAACAAACAAATTACGGGATAATTCAAAGTATCCCTATAACGGAGAATAATTCAAAGTATTTTCACCAACACAAATTACGGGATAATTCAAAGTATCCCTATAACGGAGAATAATTCAAAGTATTCTCTCTTAAAAAAACAAAATTTAAAAAGAAGTAAACAATTAAAAAAAAGTAATAATAAAAGAAAAGATCATCTTCAAATAGCCATGAAGTCACCATCCATTCCATAACTCACAGTCCGATCTCCAATACCCTTTTTGTCCAAGTTCAAGCTCCTTGAGCAATCTGAAATTTCTAGGCACCACAACGCTGGATCCACCGTAAGATTTGGGGTCTGTTGCGTTTGAACTCTATACACTGGGTATATTATCATCTTGTTTATATAGATGGAACTTTATGCGGCAATGATTGCAATACCCCACAAGGAGAACAAATAAAGAACTATACTCCAATAAAGTTGATAGTGGATGGTAATTTCACAACTAAACAATGTTGGACAATGAAAACCCCGTAGGTTAATCAAAATAATATTGGAAGGTAGCCAATCAAATAATCTATCATCTAATGTGAATATTCAAATAATATATGTGTGGCTAAGAAGTCCTACTTTAATTTTCAAATAGTAAATGTCAGATTCCACTTTCAAAACCTAGCTATATTGCCTGGGATTGCATATAAATTATTTTTGGACATCAACCCATTATCTTATTACTCCATTCGTCCTATTTTTATTGTCCATGTTTCCTTTTTAGGATGTCCCAATTTATTTGTCCACTACTAAAAATAGATAGAAATGTTTGATTAAGTTTACTATATTACCCTTGTTTGAAATTAATATTACAAACTTTAATGAAGACTTTAATTAATTAGTTAAGGGTAAAACTGTCATTCTGTCAAAAAGTAAGAGAGAGAAAGCAGTAATAAATGCACTTTTCTTAAACTGTGTGTTTTTTGTCGGGAGACAATAATTTTGAGACGGAGGGAGTAGTTTTCAAGTCTAAACCCTAATCCAATTCCACAACACTCATACCAAACGGGCCCTAAATCTCACTCCATCGCGACGCGTGATTAAATATCTTCGCTAAGCGGAACCAGTTTAATACTCAATGGGCCTGGTAAATCAGTTTAATACAGTCCCAGGCCCAGACTCTGTCACCATATAACGTCTTCCATTTTTCCAATACCAAATGATGTCCCCGTTTTTTGGCGACTTAAGTTTCTTGTACTCTCGTATGGTTTCTTTTTTGTCTTTTCTTTATAGCAGTTATTCATTTGTTTTGATTAAATTTCCAACGAGGGTCTAACTTTTTGATCTTCATTTTAAGAGTGAATGTAATGGTAAGGTCGACCTTCGGTCGGTCGTCCCATGTGGAAGCAACTAAGGTCGGTCGTCCCATTACCTCGACCGAACTAGACTGGTCCCCCCAACCTTTGCAATTGTTTGGGTCGTGTAGAAGACCGAGTAAATGAAGCTGTTTCCTATAAAAAAAATATCCTTTTATTTTCTATAAAACCCAACATATTCTTTCCTATTTTCACACACATATACATTTTTTATCAAAAACACACACTACAAACAATATGTCTCAAATTAATTCCGAGTGTTTATTTTTTGATGATACGGATGATGAAACGAAAGTGAATAGTTTACTCTCCGGTTTTTTAATAGACGCTGCTTTGGTTATTCAAGCATCTACTCCTACAATCCAAAAATACCAATGAAGCTATATGCCTAGAGATCGTTACGGTGCTCATGACCGTCTAGTGCTAGCTTACTTTGCTAAAAAACCATTTTACAACGCCTATTTATTTCGTAAACGATTCCGAATGAACCGATCGTTGTTCACAAGCATTGTTCGAGATTTGTCTGCTAACTGTCCTTATTTTCAAGAAGGGTGTGATGTTGTTGGAAAAGCTGGCATCTCTGCTTTAGTGAAGTGTACCTCCGCGATTCGCCAACTAGCATACGTTGCTGTTCCAGATTCTCTAGACGAATATTTACAAATCGGTGAAAAAACTTCTCGTGATTGTTTGATGCATTTTTGTAATGGGGTTATAGAGTTATATGGCGAGGTGTAGGTCCAGCCCTAGATAGATCTTCAAGCCTGTTAAGGTTGTAGAGTACTTATGTAATCACAAGCAACTCTAAGAGGGCAGCATAGACTGTACAAAATGGTCATGGGCTCAATGTCCACAAGCATATCGTGCTCAATTCAGTAGGGGTGATTCCGGGTCAGAGTCATTCATTTTGTTAGAAGCGGTTGTCTCACAATATTTATGGATTTGGCACGCCTTTTTTGGTGTTGCAGGTTCGAACAATGACGTTAACGTTTTACGTTAATCTCCTGTTTTAAATGATCTTAAAGTAGGAAAAGCACCAGAGGTTCCATTCGTGGCTAACAACGTGACTTATAAATGGGGATATTATCTTACTGACGGGATATATCCAGAATGAGCTGTGCTTATGAAGTCTATTTCCCAGCCCAGGGGTCAAAGGGATGTGAAGCGAATAAGATAAGAAGCAACAGTTAGGCATGAAGCAAGCAAGAAAAGATGTGGAAAGGTCGTTTGGGTGCTAATAGAAAAATTGTTTATGTAATGAACTCCTGCCTTTACGGTTAGGAATCTTAAAAGGATTTACGCATTTGATGTACACTTTGCATCAAATTAATAATATGATTCGCAAAGAAAAGGAAAGGCAATCTCTCCGACTTTTATTCGAGGAACAATCGATGAAGATGATCTCGTAAGACGGCACAAGATAGGCTTCGAGTTATTGAGATAATACACGACGAAGAAACTCATCTTTACATTTAAAGCGTTCTAGTGGAACACATTTGGCATCGAACAAATGCAAACTAATTTACTGTAATTTTTTATCTTTCGTAATTTTTTTTCGTCTTTTCTTCCGTGTATTTTTATTTTCGTATTTTAGTTTGTAATGTTTAATTATTAATGTAATGTTTTTTTTTTAAATTTGTTCGGTCGCATGTGCGGTCACCACTACGGGTGTTTGGTCACTGTGTGGTCTAGGAGAAAGAAAACTGAGTTGACGCTGATGTGACGGTATCCTCTGCGGTCACCACTACGTTTTAGTAATATAGGATATAGGATTTAAAATTCCAATTGGTGGAGAACTTTGTCCCTAATTAAACAATGACCGTTGGTAAAACAACCACAAGGATACTGTAGTCATTTAACATAGTCATATAATTGGCATACTTGCGTCATTGCACTAACGTTTACATACTCGCAGACAAGCAAGTGTAACAATATCTGCCTTGCTCGTTCTCTAGTATATATAGTACTGTACTTGCATAGTTGTATATACTAAAAGGTTAATAGATGGATAAATCCTGATTTCACTATGGATGCTAGCTTAGCTTCCTCCCGATGATCACCGGCATGCGATATTTAGCTGTCGTGGTGACGTCTTTGCGAGACTTAGTATGAAACCATGTCGTTTTTGTTGTGGTGACCACTTAACTGATTGTTTGCACAGTGAGGAGAGTTATTTATACTGGCATTAGCGAGTTTCGCGCGTGAATTTGTAGAGATTTGTTCTCATTTTTAATATAGTGGCTAAGTGTTTTTAGCACCTTGCCTTTATTTAATGTCAAGTATTCAAAGAAATATATTAAAATACACTTTCATTTTCCTATATTATTGAGATGAATGTTGTGTGGAGGTCACACTTGTAATTTGGAATACGAACCACCAACTATTCTATGGAGTCATCATCTTGGCCAGAGAGTTTACCAAGTAAACGGACCAAAGCCATTCAACACCTCACCCACGGCCAACAATTAACCAATAAGCTTCGAAAAATGCTCCAACGCTCCGAAATGATTGTTTCCAACAAACCATCGGTTGATGATATGTTGATACAGATATTGGGGATGTTTAGCAACACGCTCTCAATATTAAGCTCTTGTACCTTCAACGAAATTCCTCATATCCTAACTGATGATATCACATCTCCAAGCAATTCGGATACAGAATACACTTACGAGAGTCCTCAAACCGTCACACCGGTAAAGCCGAAGAGAGGATGTTACAAAAGAAGGTATGTATTAGACTCGTAGATTACAATGATTCCTATCTAAACATGTATTAGTTTTACTTTCATGGCACTTATAATATGTATATATGCATCAAGTTGCTAATTACTATTTTCTTTGGGTAAATACAGAAAAGACTCATCATGGACATCAACGAAAGTAACTTCAGATTTGATTGATGATGGCTATGCATGGAGAAAATATGGCCAAAAGGAGATCCTCAATAAGACACACAAAAGGTGACCTTTATCAATCTAGCTTCTAGTAAATCAACCGAGTAAACAGATGAGGTCTTCCCCGTTTAGGTTATCCAGCTGGGATGACGAGTCTTTTGGACTTGGATGTAGGCGGTCTATTGGTATGCAATGATTACATTCCGATTGTGTTGCCAAAAAGTGGACTAGGCGGGACGATTAATCGGCTCGTTTCTAGGCGCTAGGCGGGATTAACCGCCCGGATTTCCACTAACCGGCCTTATTTATCTGTTTGATCAAAAATCAGTCAACATACCGATTAGTCGAATAAAAATCATCCAAATAAGCCAAATCAGACATAAATCGGACAAAAATTAGCTAAATCGGCCAACTCTGTTACGGATAAAAATCGACCAAATAAGGCATAAATCCGTCAATTAGACAAAAATCGGCTAAATCAGTCAATCGGGCATATAGTTTCAAAATAATGTTTAATTATTAATGTAATGTTTTTTTTAAAAAAAAATTGTTCGGTCGCCTGTGCGGTCACCACTACGGGTGTTTGATCACTATGTGGTCTAGGAGAAAGAAAGCTGAGTTGGCGCTGACGTGACGGTATCCTCTGCGGTCACCACTACGTTTAGCCTACTAGGTAGGGTATATTAGTTTTATTCGGTTAATATATGATCATTATGTTTATGATTTGAATAGGAAATAAACTGTACATTTTCCTGGTAAAAAATAATCCTCATTCAACCCTATTCGAAAGGGTTAATATACAAAGAAGTTACTAAAGTTTGTGTAAATGTTCGATTACGTTACTAAAGTTTAAAACGTTACATATAGGTTACTCAAGTATACATGGTTATTGTATGAGTTACTAAACCTATAAAAATATTTTGTAAATATCACTGAATTTGTAAAAACGCGATATTTATGTTACTTAACTTATCCGAAAATATACGTTCAGGTTACCCGATTAACACTGAAAATATTGAAGTGTGTGCTTCCTATAAGTTCAGTAACCTATTTGTAACGTTTTAAACTTTAGTAACGTAATCAAACATTTGCGCAAACTTTAGTAACATTTGTGTATAATAACCCCTATTGGAAACCCAATTAAACATGAGCGTCAAGCATAAAGCTTAAACCTCATTTCGAAACTTCGAGAGGTTTATTATGCGTAGAAATAGTGCATGGTTTATATATACAATATTGTCAACTGTTTCTTTGTACAGAAACAGGTATTATTTGACCGTTATTGACGATCAACGTTAGATGAACAAAACCACTGTTCACTCAACCTCTATTTGTTTGTAATTTTGTATAAGAATTAAGTACATTTTTTGTCCTTGTGGTTTGGTGCGTTTTTCACTTTTGGTCCAAAATTCAAAAAATGTTTGATTTTGGTCCAAAAGACATAGTTTCGTTCCACTTTTAGTCCAAAAGACATAGTTTCGTTACACTTTTGTTCCAAAAAACATAGTTTCGTTCCACTTTTAGTCCAAAAATTTTAGTCCAAATTTACGGAATTGGACTAAAAGTGAAACGAAACTATGTTTTTGGACCAAAACCAAATATTTTTTTGAATTTTGGACCAAAAGTGAAAACACACCAAACCACAAGGACCAAAAATGTACTTAACTCTAGAATTTAATTATACTTTGATTAAATTTCCCAAGGTTGGTCTTACTTTCTTATGTTCATTTTCAGTATACTAGTTTGGGTATATCTTTATGGTTCTGTGAGCTTTGAGCGTGAATAATATGATGAAGTTGAATAGGTGTTTTAACATTAAACCATTTAATGAAACATCTGAGAGAGGTATTCTGCCTAGTAAGGTCACTTACACTACGATCCTTTCAGGTTTATGACAAGTAATGATGATAGATACATGCCTATAGTTTCGTAATAAAATGAGTACCTATAGCAAGCCTATTTTATATTTTTATTACATACAATGCTTTGCTTAAAGGGCTTATGTAATTTTGGAAGTCATATAAGAAGGTTGTTTCTTTCTTATATTGATCTGAAATGTTATTGCTGTCGTGAAATGTTATTAATATTGATTATAATTTGTTTAACATTCTAACTGTCGAAATGGACATATACACATGCTTAAGTATGTCTATACATTATTTATCAATTTTTTTAATAATTCTGAGTTCTATAGTGTCATTCGAGTGTCACGTCGTCAAAATTCCTTCATTTAATATCCAATCGATATATACTTGGTTACTTATGTTGGATTATGACCATATATGAATTAATATATGTCCGGAAATATTTTCGAACCTAAGGGGACGCACACGTTTATATGTAGAACGACGAGAAAGTATATTAAAGTAATATATTTAGTGATAACAAACAATAGTTAAACGTTAACAAGATTAAATATGAGTTGGTTAAATGTTAAAGGACTCAATATGTAAAACCGAAGAATGAAAGGGTTTGGTTTGCCTTTTCTTTCCCTTAGTCGGCTGGAAAACTAATCCCACAAGGATTGGGAGTCTTGCTTACTCTCCAAGGAACTAACTCTATAAATATGGTGCATGGGTATTCATTATTGACATATGTTTTAAAAACCTAATAGAAAAAAATTGGTCCTTGTGTTACTTCCTGTGTTCGGCAAAGTTTAAAAACCAAAAAAAGGTTTTTGGGATTCTTTATTTGTATTTACTCGCGAATTCGTGAATTTAAAACAAAAAGATAAATCACTTTTGTTGTTTTTTTTTTCCGTTTGGTTTCGATCACACTTGGAGATTATTTGTTCGCTAGTTGATTGATTCAAAGAACTAAAGAAGTCGTTTGTTATTTCACTACATTAAGTTACTAGCATACCTCGTCGATTGCTAAGAAGCGTATAGTGTGTGGATGCTTAGAGGAATTCATATCCTTGATTTAGTGGTACGCGTTATATTATACACTACGTGTATAATGAAGCGGTTTTGTTTACGAGGTTACCTATAAGGTTGTATCGTTTCATGTGCTAAAAAGGTACGTGTTTTCTATCTTGTTAATTATTGTGTTCTACACGTGATCATTTATTCCGCTGCGTACTCGTGTTAATTTTTTTTGAACGGCAAAATTTTATAAACTAGCAAGGAGCTAGAAAAGAAATTACAAAGATATTAAATGCGGGCATCACGAGCCATCGTGTAGAATCTTTAATTACAAGTATTAAAATTGGACAAATTAAGGTTTCTTAATTAATTTTAATGCCCCGTTGGGCGTTAAATTGTTAAAAAGATTTGATCTTGAAAGTTAATAAAATTAATTAGACGAGATCTAAGTTGTATGCAATTTTATGTATTAATTGTTAATTGATTTAAAGATGTTAAATTGTTAAAATTAGATCCATGATAAAATCATGCAAATTTATCATGGATTAATATTAGATATTGAGATCTTGTTAATTGTTAAAAGGATTTGTTTCAAATATGATTAAGATACACATAACTTTAATTATTTTTCTTAACTGGTAAGATCCATGATTCAAGAATTCGGGAAGACCCTTATTTTTGAATGAATGGGGCCTAAAAACATAGTTAAGGTTTTCTATGTCGCTATGTGGTATTTATTTATATATGGCCTTACGCAATGCGATTGATTCGATGTATCTGTGCCGGACGTTATAGAAGGAATGGAGCCATTTATGAATAAATGCATGTTTTATTATTAGATAATTAGGATCATATTTGATGTTTGCATGCCTTAATTATTAAGTATGTTTAAATAAATGTTATTTAGTTTAGTTGTGTTTATTGGAATTTAATTTTAAGTTCTTGACTTGTTGAGGAATATATAAGAGGTTTTTTTTCAGAAAACAAAACATAAAATGTACTAATGATTATCGAAATAAGATTTATCATGACTTATATTGCAAAAAGTCAAAAATAGATCCAGCTTACATTCCGGTGTAATATTCTTCCATGAATTAGACTAGCATTTTTAGTTCATAATGTGTTTTAAATTAAAGTTTTACTTTTTATCAATGACTAATTTGCAAAAGTACTATATTAGTTGTAAGGATATGGTTCGGAGAGACTCATCAAGGACTTCGGTCTTGTAGAGACATTACGCTCTTTATTACCTGACTAACGTTGTTATTGTGTTTCCTTTTTTGTATGATCTATTCGTAGGGAAGTCAGCTGTAGATTGTGACTAGGTTGGAATGATTTTTTGAATTGTCATTGTCGCTTTAAGTCTTTTCCAGCTCTCGATAGAAGAAAAGAGAGATATTATTTACATTTCTAAACACCACGTTGAATTCAGTCATTTTAACGGTATCACTATTTATGTATAAGATATGAGGATAATAGGTGATACCGTAATAATAACTTAATTGAGTAAAAGTTTTTATTAAAATCAATTATACGAAGATGTATGCATGCTTCTTCGTACATGTTTGAAACGTCAAATGATGTACCCTTTTTCAACTAAGTTGTTTGCCATCCAATTTGTAAAAACACTTGTTGATTGCTCTTTACTATATTCGTGAGAGTGGTGTTAGATTTGCAATCAAAATAATAAGTTTAAATAAATTTTATTATTTATTTTTTTTTTCTTTTTAGGGGGAGCTTTTTTTCCGTGTGACGGTGGTAGGTTACATAATAAGTACAGTTTTTTGATTGGACCACTTAGCGTTGTTGTGGGTTAGACCTTGTTAACACGCGAGATTAGATGGGATTGAAACATGCTTACTAGATATTATTGTAATTAAGTAGGTCTCCATATGTTTAGGGAATGGAAAAAGTTTGTTGATGTTTATCAATTCGTTAGATTTACCTTTAATGAATTTACACCATCACTAGCACGAGTCGATAAATGATGGTGTGGTGGGGGGACTATTGCTGAAAAGTTGGGTTCTCTTTTAACCTAAGGAAATGTAGATTTGTTTATTTAATTAAACAGGGTTTAATGTAATTTTCTTCATGGAGTATTACCGAAATTACCTAATTCTTGAACTTTTATGTTTTTGTAGATTGGCACTACTGATTCAAAATTAACCATTCGGCTTTACAGGTCGATGTTGAAAAAAAAACTTTCTCGGTAATAAACTTACCATGATGGATTGCTCGACTAAGTTCGGTCTTGAGAGTTCGAGACAGAGGAAAATGCATGTCATTGATCAGCTTTCCTCCTTGTCCCCTGAGGCTGGTGCCTTAACATAACATTGTGGGCTCAGTGTGAAAGCTATATATGATGCTCATACATAGAGCATAGTTTGCTTGTCTTTGCTTGGTGTGTAAGTGACTACCTACTTTTCATAGACGGTTTGAATTGCACTACCGTATGACATTGATTCAGGAGTTAGCTCTATGTTTGATATTCAACGATCTCAAATCATGTAGTAAAAAAATCAAGATTTAGTAAAAATAGTCAGGTAATGCTTACGTATAAAAATCAATAAGTTTATGTAGTAAAACGAGCACGTAATGAAAACCATTAAAAGAGAAAAGGTGGGGCTATGAACTCACAAAGTATTGAAAGGTAATTGTACTGTAGTAAAATATACAAGTTTGTAAACGAGCATGTATTCCCCTCGCGGGTTTATAAAACATTGAAAAGATTGAAATGCGAGACTATGAACTCACAAAGTATTGAAAGGTAATTGTATTGTAGTAAAATATACAAGTTTATAAACGAGCATGTATTCTCCCCCAAAACAGTTGTAGAAAAAGGGGGCTATGAACTCACAAAGTATTGAAAGGTAATTGTATTGTAGTAAAATATACAAGTTTGTAAACGAGCATGTATTCTCCCCCAAAACAGTTTAAAACAAGTAAAATAGGGGCTATGAAACTCACAAAGTATTGAAAGGTAATTGTACTGTAGTAAAATATACAAGTTTGTAAAAGAGCATGTATTCCCCTCGCGGGTTTATAAAACATTGAAAAGATTGAAATGCGAGACTATGAACTCACAAAGTATTGAAAGGTAATTGTACTGTAGTAAAATATATAAGTTTGTAAAAGAGCATGTATTCCCCTCGCGGGTTTATAAAACATTGAAAAGATTGAAATGCGAGACTATGAACTCACAAATACTGAAAGGAAATTAGTATTGTAGTAAAAATATATAGAGTTTTGTAAACTCGCATGTTATTCCCCCCAAAACAGTTTAAAACAAGTAAAATAGGGGCTATGAAACTCACCTTGAGTGAATGGAAATCAACAAGTATTCACAATAGAAAAATGCGTCACGAAGGAATCCGAAGGCAACCTAATCCAATATAGGTCGTATAAGTACTAAACACTTTGATTATTTATAGGTCGTATAGCTCATCATACTATCGTTCGGGCTATCATAATTAAGAGGTCGTGTAGTGAACGTATGAGGAGCTAGGACACTTTAAATCGTAAATCCAATAACTCGCGATACCCACCCCGAAGAGCCTCATTATGAAACTCCCTATAATAAAGTAACTTTGATAACTAATACAACGTATTGATTCTATATAGCTACATCACCGTCTACTCGTGGTTTGCGAAATAATATTAAATTGCATTTCTAACTATTATTCGTGTATTTGAACTCCTGTTAATCTAATATATAATTCAATTGACTTTGTATAATATTATTTATAAAGTTAAAGACATGTATAAAATATATAAATGAATCTAAATGTTACGCAAAAATTTATTTTAAAAACGAACCTACACTATACACCCCAGGAAATAAGCGTGCACAAGTTAGAAAATAATTGCGTAACTTTTCTCGTTTTAACCCGTTTCTTACGTTTCTTATGCCCACCTTTTCGTATATAAGTCAGTTTTATCAAAATATAAACATTTTTTAAAATTTAGTTTTTCTGATTGAAATAGTGATTTTTACTGTTCATTAGAACAGGATATATATCTTATTTTTATATAGTTTTTGTTAACGTAAACTCGTGTAAACGATCGTATTTTATTCGTTATAGCGTCTATCCGTTTTTAAAACGATTCATTCGAGTACGATCTCGTAATTTAAAAGTTATAATATCATATTTTTGAATGTTTAAAATATCACATTCTGTAATGAATAGTAATTTCTAAACATAGTTTTATAAAAGTAATTTTTCGACGTAAACTCGTAACTAACGTAAATCTTTTTTCCGTTATAAATCGTTTTTTCGAGTTTCTCCTTATCATTTTGGAATCGTCATGAGCGATTTATTTTTCTATAAGTCTAACCTACTGTATGAAGTCGAAATCAAATCACCCTTTTATTATCCAAGTGTGTTCATTTATAAAGAGTTTGTTTTATTAACTTTATAAACCCAAATTTATACAAAATCATGTTTATACTTAAACAACATGTCAACATATTTATTAATCCATTTTTCCATGATATATATAACAATATGACATAAGAAAAGTGTGTAAATTCATAAACATAAGTGATAATTCATTTTACATATTAAAAAAAATCCTAAGTGGTGATATAGCCATAAAGAACATGTAACACATAAAATCATGATAAATAAAAGTATGAAGGTATTAAGAAGACCTTAGGAAGGATGTATGTGATGAGAAATAAGTGCTAAACCCGTGTTTAGACTCAAAACCAAAGCTTGTACAATGAAAACCCTAGTTTTCAAATGAAAACCCTAATCTTGCTTAACACTTGCAAATGGTTAACCACGGCTTCAAACCATTTTAGTAGGTCTTAGATAGGATGTAGGTATGTTTGTAAATGTGTTAAATAAAATTTTATATGGATTGGGTGTTGGTTTAAATGTTGCCGTGAGCTAGGGGGAGGAAAAAGGAGAGCATTTTTGTTTTTTCACACTAAGGAAATGTGTATGTATGAGTTTGATTACTAGTAGTAAGTATATATATACTTAGGAAGGTCTTGGTGGTCAAAGTATGCACTAGGGGGGGGGGTCAAGTCAAAGAGACATGAAATGACTAGGTGAGGGTGTAGAATTAATGGAGTATGGTGCACTTTGACCAAATGAAAGGGTTTCATTATTTTTCTTGTATAAATGGCTATATTTTTGGCAAAGGAGTGATATAAGTGATGATGTTTAGTAATTTTTTATGTATTGGTATAAATGTGGGTATTTGTTGAAGTGCAGAAAAGTTTTGGTGGTTCCGGGTATGCCTAAACGTATTTTATTGCGAAACGTATTTAATTTACGTAACCAACAAAAATAAAATATTAATGTTAATATTACTTTTGAAAAATAATACTATGATTGCTTGAATGAAAAACTTTAATTCGTTTGGGTACCGTTTTAATTAATTGAAAACTTTATAGCTTACGCGATTTAACTTAATTATTATAATTAAAAGTAAATGCATACGAAAAACAAAAAAAATTATTAGTAAAATATTTGACGTTGTAAATGACCTGAAAATACGGAATGTTACAAAAAGGCTAGTGGGAGTAATGTTACATTCCTCATCTTGTATGTTGATGACATAATCATCATGGGAAATCACATTCCAAGTTTACAAAGTGTAAAAGATTATCTTGGAAAGTGTTTTGCTATGAAGGATTTGGGGGAAGCAGCATTTATTCTTGGAATCAAAATCTATAGAGATAGATCGAAGCGATTAATTAGACTTAGTCAAAATGCTTACATGGATAAGATCTTAAAGAGATATAAAATGGATAATTCCAAACGTGGTCATATCCCCATGCAAGAAAGACTTGACTTGAACAAATCACAAGGTGCTCAAATGCCTAAAGAGGTAAACCGCATGAAGAATGTACCTTATGCTTCGGCTGTAGGATCCATTATGTATGCGGTGAGATGCACTAGACCTGATGTTGCGTTCGCGCAAAATATGACAAGCCGATTTCAACAGAATCCAGGTGAACTTCACTGGACTGCTGTGAAAAACATTCTTAAGTATTTAAGAAACACTAAAGATATGTTCTTGGTTTATGGTGGGAATCCTAGCACAGAACTTAGAGTTGAATGCTATTGCGATGCTGGATTCGAGACTGATAGAGATGACACTAAGTCTCAGACAGGATATGTTTTCGTTTTGAATGGAGGCGCAGTGGATTGGAAGAGCTCCAAGCAAAGTACCACTGCAATGTCTGCTACAGAATCTGAATACATAGCTGCGTCAGAAGCTGCCATGGAAGCTGTTTGGATTAGGAAATTTATCTCAGGGCTTGGTATAGTACCAACGATAAATGAACCTTTGAATATGTACTGCGACAATTCAGCTGCAGTTCATTATGCTAATGAACCGGGAGTTCAGAAAGGCGCCAGACACTATCAAAGACGATATCATTATGTTCGCGAGTGTGTTGAACTGGGCGAAATAAGGATACTTAAAGTTCACACAGATAACAATCTAGCTGATCCTTTTACAAAGGCTTTATCAAATAGAAAGCTTACTCAACATGCCAGGGGCATGGGGCTTCGTCCTGCTAGTAGTTTCATGTAGATCTGTGTTTTAGTATTTGGATAAGGGATGTAAAACATTTTATTTTATGATAATGATACGTTGGTATTTTGTTATTTTATATTATAAATTGTGTCCTATATTTGCATGTTTAAATCCGTGAATGATAATAGTTATTATTCTAAATTAATCCGTTGTCGATTAACAATATGGGAATATTGTTAAACTAAGACAATTCTGAGTGATTGGTGATATTATAGATATGTGATATTACAGATATTAAGGATGAGTCCACCAAACTCACATGATATTCATAAGATGAATATTGGATTTCCCCGCCACAAGAATATCACTTTATGGATCGACGTCATCAAGTGAATCTTGTACGTGATTTTATTTACATAAATCCTTAGACTTGAGATGCAAGTAGGTTTAGCATATGTGGATATTCCTTCTTGATATTAGTTTAAGTTGTCCTGAATAAGGTGACTAATAAGGGCTTTGTCAGAATGGTTTATGCCACATGATGACTGGACACTTGTAGTCAATATAGAATTTGTTCCTTCAAATTGTTGAAGAAGATACCACTGGGCCCCTCATAGAAATAATCAGATGTGTGTATGGCCGTACCTGAAAACTCAAGAAGATATGTCTCATTGATTTTCAGTAATCTTGATTACTTCATATATGAGAAACAGAATCGTTAAATATGGAATGACATTGATCCATATCCAATTTAACAACGGTATCGGAAACAAAGGGATTGTAAATTCATAAATCATTTGTTCATGCCCTGTGAAACCACACTCGGATGTTTTTGGGAGCATTGGCGTGTTGCTAGACGCTTACCAATGTTATTATATTATTCATACATGTCCAAGTGGGAGCTGTTGGAATATGTCCAAGTATAAATTAATATATGTCCGGATTATTTATTCGAGCCTAAGGGGACGCACGCGTTAATACGTAAAACAATTAAAGAATATATTAAATGTAATATATTTATGTGATAAGCATAACTTATGTTAAATAGTTAAAGTAAATATTTAATGAGTTATTAATATGGCATTTAAGGAAAAAGAAAGTAACGGTTTTCTTTTTAATTGGCCATAAACCCCTATTAAGAAGGTGAGAGGGTTTTCCTTGTAAGGACAAGGAATTTCGACTACTAAATAGAGGTTAAGGGATTCATTGTCTAGGTGTGCTTGAAAGTATAATCCCTTATTCTTCTCATCCATCTCTTTTGTTTTTATCGGATAAACAAAACTAAAAGGGTTTCTTCGGTTCTTGTGTTGTTCGATTCCTAAGGGGAAAATCCACAAGGGTTTCAATCATTGATTTTACGAGAACGTGGTGGTTTTTTGCTTATCTCTACTAGTTCACTAGCTTCATTAATTGTTGCTCAAAGAACGTATAGTGTGTGGATGCTTAGGAGGGACTCATACTTTGATTTTGTGCGTTTCGCGTGGTATGTATAAACACGCGTATATAGAAGACGGTGTTTTCCGGATACCTTTAAAACGGAGTATCGGTTTCGTGCTTAAAGGTAATTGTTTTTCTATCTTTTTAATTATTGTGTTCTAACGTGACCATTATTCCGCTGCGTACTCGTGTTAATTTAATTGATAATGAGATATAAAACCCAACATCTACTTACTATCTACTATGATTACAACTAAACGTATACACACCAGATCGTTTTATTTTGTCTGACTATCATTGAGAACACACACTTTTCTGGATTCTAAAACAATTGCATAGACCCCTTTCTATAGCATAAGGACGTCAGGCTTTACATGGAACATATTTAAAAGATATTAATGAGTTCTGACCAAATTTTTATCTCTTCATGCTTTATCTCTTTTTGGACCAATCTTGGTCACAGGATTTATCATGGAAACTATTTTAAAAGTATTAATGAGTTTGTCCTCAAATCTTTATCTTTTCATCTTTATATTCCTTTATTGACCAAATCTTTATTTTCCTTATACAGTCTTGTAGATTCGCCCCACAGAATGATGACTTTGGTCCTTTTGTTTCCATCTTGTTTAATTGTGTTTTGTCTTTACTCAACTCAAATATAATTTCCCAACAAATAGCTAATATATTCAGCTCTCCGTATTGCGATATGTATGCGCTTTTCTTCCTTTTTTGATAACCAGACTAACAAGTCTATCTCCTTAGAATTGCATTACTACCAGATGTGCTACGGCGTGTATCTTGACAACTAGCATGCATCCGCATCTGCTAATGCTATACGGCAATTGATAAGAATCACTTCAGACTACCTAGACCCGATTGACGGATTACCTAATGAGATATCGATAGATCCTTCCTTGACCGCTGTAGTGCTTTTCGTAGGCCCTGTGCTTGATACGCGGCACACATGCATATAGAATATTTCAGGTCATGGGTATAATTGATGTAGATAAAGGAGGGTACCAATCATACCATGCTAATATGACGGATCAACTACTTTCCCTTCTTTATCGTCATCCAGTTTGGATTTCTCCACCATGGGAGTATCCAGTGGGTCACAAGAGTTAAAACCGTATTTCTTTAAAGATTTAAGGGCATATTTTGACTAGTTAATAAAGATGCCTTTGAAATTTTGAAAAATCTGTAGTCCTAAGAAAAATGAGATTTTTCCTATCATTGACATCTTAAATTTTAAACACATGATTTTAGCAAATAGGTCACAAAGTTCATGTGTAGATGCAGCAAAATAAAGATAATTATCACGACATTATCTTCTTGTACCAGAAGTAATCTCCTTGCTTCCTTTTGGTATGTACAGAACTAGGATCCTCTGAGCCTTTAGGAGAAGTCTTGGGATATCTAAGAATTGAAATCCACATTGTCATACTCAAGCGCGTGGAGCGTGGTTTCAACCCATAAAGAGCTTTCTTTAGCTTGTACACGTGATTGGGGTTATCTTTATCCACAAACCCATCCGGCTGGCTAACATAAACCTCTTACCGCAGATTACCATTCAGAAACGCAGTCTTCACATCCATTTGGTAGACGACCATATTCATATGAGCAGCAAACATGAGAAAAATCCTTATAGCCTCTAATCTTGCAACCGGAGCAAAAGACTCTTCAAATTCGATTCCCTCCTCTTGATGGTAACCACGAGCCACTAATCGAGCTTTGTTCTTTAGTATTCCTCCTAGTTCGTCTAGTTTCACTTTGTAGATCCACTTCAAAGTAATAACCATAACCTTATCTGGTCGGGGTACGAGCTCTTATACTTCAATTCGTTCAAACTCATTGAGTTCTTCTTGCATTGCTTCAATCCAACAGGCTTGAGTCAAAGCATCTTTATACTTCTTTGGTTCAACATCAGTGAGGAAAGCATCATAGTAACAAAAAAGAGCTTGCTCATGTAATTGCAACCGTGTGGAAACTGGTCTAGCGAGTTCACCGATTATGTTTTCAAGTGGATGATCCTTAGTCTATTTGCTATTGTGTTCAGAAATTTGGTGATCAGGGTGCACAATTGTATGAATAGAATCCGACGATGAAGATTGATCAGAAGAAACTTATGGAATTGGGACACCAAGGTACGGATCATTACCCATATGTGCAACTTCAATATCATGATTGTCTTCTTTAACATCGTTAGGAATGAGGGGAGGTTCGGTTTCTGGTGTTGTTTGAGAGTTACTTAGTGATGGTGCATCTTGATCAACATTTGTTGAGGAAGGTGAACCGGTTGAGTCAGCGGGGACTGGAGAAACTACTTCAACAACTGGAGCAATGACTTCAGGGGCTGGTAAATCAACACTAGGTGGAGGAGTGAGTAATTCATCAAACATCGGTTGAAACAGGATATCCCAATTAGTTCGTGATGGTGGTATAGGCGGTGTTGAAGGAGGAGGATTTGGAACGAGTCCTGAACAGA
>BQNB010109665.1:0-20079 GCA_026074375.1 Tanacetum coccineum
TATTGATTTATGTATTTTGATTTCCGCATGTTTTAATATGTATTAAAGCAAGAAATAGCATAAGAATAATAAGGTTTCTGTTGTCAATATTAATGATGGGCTTATGTATATCCATCATTATCTCAACCGGCTCATTAGATTTTACATGTATTTATCTCCCTTATAAATACAAATGCTTATAACCTCTTGGATGATCATAACTCAATAATAATTGTCTCCTTTACCTTTGTTCTTTATAATTTACTAGCCGGGTACCCGCGCAATGCGGCGGCGGGTACCCTGTGACTATATTTTGCAGCGAACAAATGTTATCCGGCTAAGCGTTTTTCTAACGAAAAAATAAAGAATCTCTGCAGTAAGTACCAGTAAGAGTTGAGATGCGAAAGTGAGGGTATATTGAGAGACTATTTTTGTTGTAACAAAAAACATTTGTGTGTGAGAGATATGAAATGGTTTGTGTGGATTTATATTATGTATGCGGTTACATATTTTTAATAATCATTATTGATAGTAATGATTTTAAACGGTTACACGTTTTAATAATTATTGGAGGTCGTTACAATGATGGTTTAAGCGGTTACACGTTTTTAATGATATTGCTTATTCTTTTTTAAGATTTGAAAATGATAAACTTGAATAAATTCAATAATTATTTTTAATAGTGAACAATCACTACATAATAAAAAGAAAAAAAAAAGAAAATTACTATAGAACGTAAGTAGTAGTTAAGTAGATTGAACAATTACAAACACCCCAATAATCACAAATCAAATATTAAAATTCTAACAATTCGACAAAATAAAACCTCAGGTTATCATCATCATCGATCATCACTTCAAAACTACAATCACCTAATCACTAACATAACATGATTAAAAAAACTAACTAAAAATCTCAGCCACTTCATCAAAAGTTAATAGATTCAATATCACAGATGCTTTGCAGATCAATCATTAATTTATAAGACTCTATCACTAAAAAAAATCCAAATCCATCAAACATTAGCATTTGACATTAACGATGCAAGCCCTTAACTTTTTTTGAAATCATCCTTGCAACAATTAACCATGATGTCATTAAACATTTTAACAAAATCATCCAAATCAAACATCTTAAACCCTCTTCATTCATCTTCAAAACCTTCACCTTTTAAAAAAAATGACGTCACCGGAATAAAAAGACCTCCATTTCTTTGGTACCCATATTCCTCTTCTGCTTTGGTACCCGTATTCCTCCAAATCCATGATCATTAGCTTGGTAGCCGACGAAGACAATGACGGCGGTAGCGGCTGACAACACATGATGTTGGCAAAGGTGGCGGCAGAACTAAATGCTAGTGGCGACAAAATCTGATATGTGAGACGGCGGAATTTGGTGGTTTGAAGAAAGAAAGAGAAAGGTGTTTGTATTTTTAAAAGAGATAAAATAGGGAGACGAAAATGGTGTAATGAATTTTGTTAGTGTGTTAAGTTTTTATACTCGTATTTGAGTTTGTGATTTACACTTAAATGATGTTTAATGGACCGTTACAAATAGACCACATGAATGCAGCAGTTACAATTTGACTGAATTGATGACAATATCAATGTTAGCAGTTACAAGTTGACTGTATTAAAAAACGTATATGAGCCGTTACAACTTTACCATTTAATTGGTTGTTACATGTTTTGGGGTGTTACAAGTTTTGGCTATTAAAAGATTTTAAAGGCTTTTAAATGTGTATGATGAACATTTTCTAATGGTTTTACATTTTTTCCAATAAAGTAATCTTTTTTACTTAATTTTTTTAAGACTTCTAAAAATAGATGGGCTAAATGTTCATAAAGAAAGAGAAAGGTGTTTGTGTTTTTAAGGGAGATAAAAAAGAGAGATAAAAATGGTGTGATGAATCTTATTAGTGTGTTAGGTTTTTATACTCGTATTTGAGTTTGTAGTTTACACTTAAATGATGTTTAATGGACCGTTACAAATGGACCAAATGAATGTAGCAGTGACAAATTGACTGAATTGATGACAATATCAATGTTGGCAGTTACAAGTTGACTGTTTTAAAAAACGTATATGGGCCGTTACAACTTTACTATTTAATTGGTTGTTACTACCTCCGTCCCACATTAAGTGTCCAGTTTGACTTTTTCAAGTCTTTTTTCTTCATCTTTGACTTTAATTATTTCTTTTGATGTTATATGATACTTGATGCAAAATATATGAATTGATAGAGTTTTGAATGTATTTTTCATTGGTATGATTAGTATTAGATATAGATATAGATTGTACCTATTACGTGTGACTTGTTTTTATAGTGGCATTTTGTTAAGGATATGGTAAGATTTTGCATTATTAAGGCATGATTATAGCAATATTGGAGAGCTGTTACTTTTTTTTCAGCTGTTACAAGTCTTAAGGTTAGGGGGATGTTACTTTGGTTTTATAGATCAAAAAGGAGAAGATGAAAAAGTGGAGAAAAACTCACCAAAGAACATCGAGCCATGGAAAAAAAAGAGAAAGAGATACAGTCACACGCGCATCATGTTGATAAGGTAGTAGCAGATGGCGATCAGATAATAGAGGGGGGAGAGCAGTATTGGGCATCTGGTCATTCCGGCGAGAGATCGGCAGAGACGGCACCGGAAGCCGGCGGCAAACAACGGCTGGTGGCATCCGGCGGCAAACAGCGGCTGGTGGGGTCCGACGTGGTGGTAACTTCCGGTGGTAGGGCCGACGTGATGAGGTGGGGGTGGTGGATGATAGTTTTTATGAGATGGATGAGAATAAATGAGTATTATTTGTTGTGTCTCTTTGTGTTTGTTTGTGGTGTGAGAAATGGGATTGTAGTTATAATTGATGTGATAAGTATGTAACATACATTGTTTAGTTTTTATGGGTTAAAGAGGGTGTTATATTGTTTGGCAGAATTTTATTGCTTGCATAAAAAGATTATACATTATGTTTTGTAACTTGAAATGTAACAGACTGTTTAAGGCTTGAAAGAGGTGTTAATTGTTGAAAAATTTTTTGGTTGCTTAACGATTGGACAATCGTGCATTAAGATTTGCATACTTAGACTTCTTTTTATAGTAATCTTTTTTACTGTAAATTTTAGTACTTTAATTTTAGAAATTCGCTAAATTGCTTTAGTAAAGTAGTAGGGATGGTGCGTCTACGCATATGATGTAAGTACCTTATAGTTTTTAGTGAGGGTATTATTGGTTCTCAATTGGGAGACTTGCTTGAGAACTAGGATTTATCAATGTTTACTTGTTTATTTAATGTCATCTTTGGTATTTGTGTCTACATATGTGTTATTTTTACTTGATTACTCGTTTACATGCCTAATATGTATGCATTACTGACTAATACGTGAGATCGTGAAAGATGATATTTAAAAATCCGGTCTATTATTACAAGCCAAAATACTGTTCATTGTGACCTTGCTTTTGTGTCGTTTTTTTTTTTTTTTTTTTTTTTTTTTTTTTTTGCTTTTTTTTTTGTTTTGTTTTTGCTTTTTGATTTTTTTTTTGGTGGAAAAACTTGTTTTTGAGGAAAGTTATAAGACTCTAATCTATCGTATGAAATTGATTTATTGAATTAATTGAGAATGTGGACATTATGAATTATTGGGAGGTACAGCTCATCCACTAGAACAAACTATAAGAGAAGTTTAAGGCGGGCATTCCTAAAGAATCTAGGTTTTTAATATGCTTCACGCTGACCTGATTCTCCGCTTCTTTATGCGTTCGATGGAGTTACGATGAACCAATGGATTAACTACAATGTCGATGATGAAGGTTTTTTTAAATAAATGCTACAAATTTTGTTTGCATGCCTCTTTGTAACACTTTTGACACTTTTAAGTATGTGAAAATTTTAAGTCTATGCCAGCCAACCAAGAACACGTGCATTTAGTTTGGCCTCTTAGGTCAGACCTTAGGGTCATTCCAACCCATGGTGACTTTCGTTCACTGGTCAGACCTATGGCGATTTTTACACGTTCTTGCTTGGTGGACTTAAATCGTGTATGCTTTGTCACGACCTTGAACCGAGGCCATAAGATGAGAACTAAAACATGCTCATGCACTGTATTTTTTTCTTGATTACTAATGTATATGACAAGTTTATCACTTTTAGAGTCTGACATCAAATGCAATTAACGCTCGTCGCTTACATTTGCCATACTTGTTTTCTCTTGGCAAACCTGTGGTAATAAGTGGGAGGTCATGTTGGATCTTAGTCTTAATTATTATTAGTGGGTAGTTATTCTATTATGATTTAATTGATCGAAAATATAATTGTAAATTTGAAAACTTTTTCTAATGTAGATGTTCTGACATACCGTAGTAAACAAATTCGTTTTCAGTCACTATTTGTTTGAAAAACAAGAAAATTAATGACTAAATTCATGGAATGTTACGCAAGCAATCTTGGATTATGTCTATCAATTGAAGACAAGTTAATATTCTTGCGAGCAGCCAATACCTTCTATGCCTAGTGTCAAATGCTGGATAAGTACTTCCCCGGGATGTCCTTAACACAACATATATGGGTCAAGGTTCGATAGGAAATTGATGCTATTATGATTATGTACCATGGACCAGATATGCAAAAGAAACTAAAACACCTTGGTTTCATATGATAAGCTAAGAATGAAAACGTTGTATAAACATTCAGGAATTCTTCAGGACCGTGAGGAGAATTTCACGCCGTAGCAAACAAGAAGATAGGATAGGTCTGTAAGCTCCTTCCGTTTTAAATGAGAGAGTATATATAGAACAATTTGGCACACATCTCGGTGTATGTCATGACTCAAACCCTTTTAGTGAGCCTCATCTTGGTGTCTCTAAGAAAGATTGAGGGTTTGTTGCAAAATTATGTACTGCATAGCATGGGGAAGATCGTGATGAGTGCTTGCTATGCTTAAGTACATGTAGTCAAACTCTAACACAAAAGAAGCTTGCACCTGCATTCATGAAATAAGAGCTGTAGATGGATAGGTCCAAGAATAACATAAGAGAAATCGATAAGGTGTGCCGTAAGGGGAAAGCAAGGGAAAGCAAAGCAAATTATGGCAAGCATTATGCCCGCGCCGTTATTGCTCCCAAACCGAAGAATCTCTCCCAAACCTAAGAGTTGATAATCCGCGAAGGACGGGATTCTGCCACGTATGTGTGGGGAAGTAGGTCATTGGAGAAGGATTTTAGTTTATTACTCTTCGAGTTGAGAAAATGAAAGCTATCTCAAGGAGCTTTCACTGTCAGGTATTTTCAACATAGATTTCTACTGTTTTCCTAGTACCTAGTTGGCGTTTTACAATACAGGTTGTGGTACTCAGATTGGTGCATTACTTGTCAAGTCTAGGGGAAGTAGAACTGAAGTCAGAGCTTTTAGTCTGTACATGGGCGATGGTAATCGTGCAACAATTGAAGCTATTGGAGAATTTCACTTGTATCTCCCGAGTGGACTAGTTTTAATTTTACACAATTGTCATTATTCTCCCTCTATCACTAGAGGCATCATTTCAGTTTCACGTTTGTACAAGGATGTTTTGTTAACCGCTTTGATAATGATTATAAGCAATTTAGTTTCTATGAATAATTTGGTTTATTTTAATTGTAGTCCCTCGGGATGATATTTATGATATTGATTTGTCTTCTTCTCCTAATACAAATGATAATTCTATGTTATGCGGTTAGCAAGAGTAAGAAGCAAGATTAATTGGACTCTACTCTTTTATGCACTGTCTTCTTGGACACCTATGAGCAAGAAAGTATTTAGAGTTGCAACTTGTGAGTGAGACTTTCGATTCAACTGTCGTAAGTTTTTTTGAAAATGTGTATCCTACATGTCTGAAAAGATGGCAAGAAAACCTTATTCTAATCAAATGGAAGGGCTAAAGATCTATCTTGACTATCCCAACGAATTGTTTGTATATGTGGTCAGTTAGAACGTATGTCAGACAAAAAGGCAAGCTACCTTGTCACTTTCATTGATTGACTTTAGTCGTTATGGTTATGTTTTACTTGGTATCATAACATAAAACATGAAGTTGTTTTTGAAACTTTTAAAGTATTTCAAAAGGAAGCAGAAAACAACTCGAGAAAGGGACAAAAAAACCCCCATTAAGTCCACTACGTGTTGATCTTGTGGATGGTGAATATTTTTAAAATTTTTGGGGGTGTCAAGAGTTTTTGGATCATTAAAGATCATGGGGTTTTTTCCTTATCTAAAACTCTCTCTTTACACGCCACAAACATAATGGTGTTTTTATTTGTGTCGGAGAGGAGGATAAGAATAGTATCATTGTAGACATGGTTTCGCTCATGATGAGTCAATACTCTTCTTAAGTCCTTTTGGGTTATGCCCTTAAGTCTGCCAGCAACATTCTCAAATGGTTTCAAAATAACAAGGTGAAAAATTATACCATACAAAGTAATGGCATGGGCAAGCCCTAAGTTGTACGTACTTAAAGTCTGGGGTTGTGATAGGCACTTGTTAAGCCTGATGAATCTTACCAACCTGACAAAATGGAACCCAATCTATTAAGTGTATCTTTGTAGGATACTCAAAGAAACGATAGATATTCTTACTATACCCACCCGGAGAATAAAGTAATTTGTGCCCAGAATGCTGAATTCTCTTGAGAATATTAGTCTGTATAACTCAAAGAAGCAAGTGGGAGTCTAAAAGATCTTGAAATAAATTAAGAGAATGATACGGCATCATTCTATAGACACAAGCTCTCATCATGAGAGGAGATTAGCAAATTTATAGGACCACAAGGATACGCTGTGCCACATATCGAGTGAATGTTACATGTCGATGCTGAGGAACATAAGTTAGGGGCTCGTGATGAAACCGCTAACTATAAATACCGCTTTGTTGGATCTGAATTAACAAATGGCTTACTAATGTAGTAAATGTGGAGATGCAATCCATGAAGGACAACGAAGTCTGAGAGTTAGTTGATCTTCCTCGAAGAACGAAAAAACCATTGGTCACAATGGGCTCTTCAAAAAGAAGACTGCCATGGATGGAGCAGTGCACACCTTAAAAGCTCGGTCTCTAAGGTAGCGAAGGGCTTCTCTCAACCCTAGGGATTGATTAAAAGAGCCTTCTCTCCTGTTGCAGACACCGATGAGAGCTGATTAGGATTGATTAAAGCACATAGCTACGTTTGTATGATATGAGATTTGGCAAACTGGATGTAGTAGAGGAGCCTTCTCAATGGATATCTTAATAAAGAGGTATACATGAAGCAACCTGAAGGGTTTGTTAATCCAAAATATCCTAACCGAGTATGCAAGCTAAAGCGTTCCATTTGTGGACTTAAGCAGCATCGAGCGCAACTGGATATAAGAACGAGATTGTGATAAAATTAATGAAATTTGGTTTCAGTCAAAAATCGTGATGAGCCATTTGTATATATGAAGCTATGTGAGAGTTATGTCACTTTATATTTGTATGTCGATGACATGTTGATCAGGAAAACATGCAGTCCTATGTTCAAAAATGTAAAATCCTATATTGGAAGATGTTTTGCTATGAAAGATCTAGGAGAAGCTACATATATTCTTGGAATCAAGATCTATCGGGATAGATCAAGGTGGTTAATTGGTTTATGTCAAAGTGTTTACATTGAGAAAATCTTGAAAAGACATTTCATGGAAAATTCCAACGTAGATGAGATATCCAATACAAGTAAGTTGAAATTGTAGTTAAATACAAGGTGCGTCTAAAACATGCTGAAAAAATAGCGCATGCAAAATATCCCATATGCCTTGGCTGTTGGATCGATTATGTATGCTGTGAGATGTACTCGTCCTGATGTTGCGTTCGCTCAGAATATGAAAAGCCGATTTTAACTAGCAAGTCCAGGTTCTACAGACTACATTTGAAGTATCTTCGCCATACGTAAGATATGTTTCTTGTTTGTGGAGAGATAGAAATGAGAGCTCAGGGTTTCTTGACTACACTGATTGCTGATATCTGACGGGTGATGCTGACAACTCAAGATCTCAGAACTGGATAATGTATTCATTTTTAATGGAGGTTGTGTTGATATGGAAAATGCACGAAGGAAAGTATTTTTGCTACTTCATCTATAGATGGTGAATTTAGCGCTGCTTTTTGATGCATCGTATGAGGTTTGTATGGATTCAAATTCATTCTGGGCTTGTGTGTTGTTCTACATTAAAAGAACCATAAGTATGTATTGTGATAATACGGAGCTAAAGCAATAGCAATAAGAGCATGGAATATAAAAGGTGCACAGACATGTGTTCATGCAAAAGTTTCACTATCTTCGAGAAACCATTATAAATGGGTGAATCCCGAGGATACCCCCCCTACGATCAAAAGTTCGACAGTACCGCCCTTCATCCAACTAAACTGACCTTTACGATAGGCTGTAGCATTGTCCTAAGGCAATTCTGAAAGTGACTATGAAAAATGAGTGAATGATACCAGCTAGTAGTCTCATATAAATATGTGTTTTATTAGTATTTGGATAATTTAGAATTGTGAGACAGTTTTTATTTTCTGATGAATAAAGATAATTGGTATTTATTTTCATTAATATAATAACTGTTATTCTATATTTGCATGTTTAATCCATGAATGATTTATCATTCTAAATATTTCCATTGTCGGTTAACAATATGAGAATATTATTACATAAGGCAAATGTGAGTGTTGGTAATATTATTTGAATATGATTTTCCCGCCTATATACCTTTTTTTTTCCCCCCCAATGTGTATTGCACAAGGATGCATTTGGATTCCCCAAACCTTTGAATTATTCTACTTTTGCGATTCGTCTGAGTAAAATATATCGAAAATGGTTTTAATAAGTCATCCTTAGACTTGAGATACAAACAAGTTATGTGTGTGTGGATATCACCTTTTAAGTATAAGTCAAACGCTATCCTAAATAAGGTAGTTATAAAGGCTATTCTTGGAAGTGATGTGAAGCAGTATCAACAACACTTATAGTCTACAAAGAATTTGTTCCCCTACTTGATATGTACAGAAAGATATTGATGTGTTATAAAAGATTTAAATTTATAATTCTAGTTTTATCCGATTTCTAACTAACACACGGGTAAAGTATAAACCCCCGTTTATAGTATAGGTTTAGGGTAAGACCAGGTCATTCCTTGGGATTGGTAATTCTTAGAAAGGGTCGATTATGTTATGAAAGGGTTTATCTAATAGACTGTCATGATTAAAGATTATGGATGAAGAAATTCAACATATAAAATGATAGTTATTTAGGAAAGGAGATACGAATATAGATATAAACTTGATGGATAATGGTTCAAGAATTAAAAGTATAATCGATTAAAGAATTTGATTTAGTTTACTAAAATGATCGTCAATTTATTTATATTAAAAAAATCCGCGTTGGCCTTTACTTTTGATACAACAAATTCTTTAAGTTCGATTCATGTTGTGGAAATAGTCTAATTTATGGACTTTCTTAAGACATGTTCGTTAGATATGAGGTTAAGCGTTAAACCTTTTTATCCTTGGTTAATGATAATTTTATTAGCCAATCCTCATAGGCTAAACTTAGGGGTCAAAGAGATCAAACTACGTGAAGAACAAACATATAACGGAGTCTTTCGAACCTATATCGGACTAGTATGAAGATCAAATGATGATTAAGAGATCCGTGTATAAAAAAATCAAGTTCATATTAATTATTGTTTTAAAATTCATTAGTTTATCAAGTTGATACATAATTCGACTCATACACCACTAAACAAACTTGTTAAACTCTCCATATCATAGATTCAAAACAACATGAATAAGCATGTTAGATGTCTGAAAAAACACAAACATTCTAGGAGAGAAACTTGTTCTATACCGATTCCAATAGGCAAAATTATATTGATTCTCAAGAGTTTTCCTTTGAACAATGATTCTAACAACCCAGAAATTCAACTCAAAACTATAAACAACTCTGTAGCACAACCTTCGGAGATCAAAGAGTATCCTCTTTTGATAATAACCTAGAATGTGATGAAAGACAAGGTGATTCTTACAATTCCACCTAGAAACTAATTCACTAACTATAAGATAAAGTTGCTAACCCTGTGAAGGAGAGAAATGATTGAATGGATGATTTTGATGATGCAATTTTGTCTCTTATATATAGCTGAAGGATGAGACTTTAGTTGTGGGAAGTGGCAAGCCAAAGGTTGCACAATAATTGTCTTCATAACGATTTTTGAGTAACTGCAAGTAAAGTGCGCCGCACTTGAGAAATTGTACGCCACACTTGGTGTATAATTAATTTGCATTTACTTCACTATGAAGTACGCCGCACAAAAATAATTGTGCGCCACACTTTTGGCTCGTTCATTAATTCCTTCTTGTGTGCTCTTTTAGATTTTGCTCTGTAATGTAACCATTAGTGTGTTTATGGAATTTCTTTGCATGTTTAGTCTTTTCTGTACTTCTTGGTCATGAAAGGAATATTGCTCAAAACAAACAATCCAAACTTTGCAAAATTTTTATTGCAGTTAACTTATATATTTATTTCATGTATTTTCGAGGATATTTTATGGATATTTGGAGCTGTTAATCAAATCTCTAATACTTAGCTTATTGCTTGCCCCAAGCAACAATGCGAAAGTATTTCGTTTTTAAAAATAAACAAATTTAAATGATAATAGCATAGATAAAGCGAACAATAGCAACTCACGAATTTTTTTAGATAAGTTTTGTTTCATACTCGGCTCAATTTAGTAAAATGGATAGTAAATGGAAGTCATCTCATCGCGCCGCTAAAGTCATGAAATGTTCAAATTATCATAGGCTTGTACAAAAAAGTAAATTTCACCGACATGGCGTAACACCAAACATAGACATCAAATGAAGTAATTTATTTAGTGATATTATTTATTATTTGTTTGAAAGGTTGTTATGAAATCAATATCCACTCTTCTGTACATTGTAACAACTGATTTCTTCTTTCATTGTCTCTTTTTTTAGAACTTTGCTTTATTTCTTGTCTTATTTCACTGTGTATCTTGGGGAAACATGCTTTCCCCTCATAGTTTATAAGCAACTACTCCTTCAAATAAACTTAGAAGTTGTTGCTATAACTTCGCACTTCATTTATAACAAACTATACCAACATTTACTTCTTTAATTCGGTTATCGAATAAAATTTGAGATAATTTATTAGAAAATGCTCTTTTTGAAACAAAATATTGTTTACTTATATTTTTATTTTTATCTCTCTTAATCGCAGTAAAATATTTATAACACGCGAACGCGTTATAGACTGCGGTCTCAGTAAAGAGTTTTAAGCCACAAGTTCTAGAATTAGTAACAAACATCACGGCACCCCCACGCGTTTTTTCTAAGATTTTTAAATTCGATACAATGCTCCAGAAAAGCGACAAAACTACACATTACACAGCCCAGTAACAGAAGGAATGGATGAGTGTGTGATTTGCAATTGCTACACTCTTTTACTTAAAATAGCATAAAGCCTAAAAATCAATCTTAGGGTATCAAAGATGGTACGAATTCTTAAAATCTAATCAAGCTAAGGAGTTAAAGATCTATTCATTGGGATCAAAAATTGTAATGCCGAAGATGATGATGAATGACTTGGAGAAGGTGCATCTTGATCAATGGTAGTAGATGAAGGTGTACCGGCTGAATTGACTAGAATTGGAACTGCTGGAGCAGGAGAAACTGGTCTTTCAACACGAGGAGGTTCCAGGTATTCATCGAACATTGGATGGAATAAAATCTTTAGTTCTTTATTTATGGGGGTACATAAGGTGTTGTAGGAATCGGATTTGGTACGATCCCTGAACTTATCTGTCCAGGTGTCAGAAACGTACGAGCGGGTCCTGTACTGAGTTGCACATGAGCCATTTTCTTAGTCAGCTCATCGAATTGAACGTGAATAGTTTCCATAATTTGTCGGGTTCTTTTGTTATAGATTCTATACCCTTTCCTGCTAGGTGAATAACCAACGAATATTCCAATATCAGTTGTTGGTTGTAATTTTCCAAGATCTTCGCTATCATTTGTAGGGTAACAAAGAGCACCAAAGACACGGAAAAAGGTAAGATCAGGCTTCTTATCATGCACCAGCTCATATGGGGTTTTGTTATGAAGAGTGTGAATGAGGGATCGGTTTTGGGTGTAACAAGCAGTAGCCATAGCTTATGCCCATAGAACCATCGAGCCTTGGAAAATATCAGCAATGTCCTAGCGGCCTCTACAAGAGTACAGTTCCGTCTTTCGACAATGCCATTCTGCTGTGGAGAGCTTGGAACTGTCTTTTTTTTTAAAATGCCGCAACGTTCATAATATGCATTCAAATCTTTATTGACAAATTCTGTGTCATTATCGGTACGGATGTATCTAATAGTTTTGTTGAGACCGACTTATATTTTGTTGGGAATTAAAGAGCTTCTATAAGATAATGTTGCTGAAGGACTTTATATTGCTAGTAGTAATAGTTAGTACTACTAGTTATAGTTAGTACTGTTAGTACAATGTTAGTACTGTCAGTATATAGTTAGTACTGTTAGTTAGTATATTAGTGTTGCTTATGAGATGTGTATGAGATAAATTAGGAATAGATATGTATGATCTCTGCATAATCTCCTAACGCGTTTTGTAAGCCCATTAGGGTTTTCCTTAGTGTATAAAAGGAACCCTACGGCATAGTTAGACATATCTCTTTTTCATGTACTTTCATAGTCGTCCAATTCATATAATAGTTAGAGTCTTTCATTGTAAGGCAAAACATATAGTTGTTTTGTGGTTTGTTCAATATATTGAAAGCTTTATGAAAGTTCTATGTTCATTGTTTGATTGTTTCTTCTGAGTATATAAAGATTAATTCCGCATAGTCTTTATATATACACCACAAGGTTTCTAATCTAGTTGTTTAGATTTATCTAAGCTAATAAAAGATCCATTCAATTAGAACCTATAAGTGGTATCAGAGCGGGTGTTCTGAAACCTTGATTTAGAAGAAACAAACTAGATCCATCTCTCTGTTCATTCCTTATATCAAAAACCATGGATCTAGAAAATACCCAAAACAATTCTCTTACAAAACTGCCACTTCTCAAGCAAGGTGAATATGACACATGGAGACTCAGAATAAAGTCATATATTCAACTTCAAGATTATGCTCTCTGAGAGATCATAGAGGAAGGCAACACTTTCAAGCCAGTAGCTCGAACCACTACAAACGAAGATGGTACATCTACTACAACAATACCTGGTGCTGTTACTACTGAACAGAAGATCCTAAAGAAGAATGATCTTAAAGCCCAAAGCATCCTGATGATGACACTTCCAAGTGAGCATCTACTTACTTTCAATAAACACAAGGATGCCAAGTCTTTATTTGAAGCCATAGAAGCAAGATTTGGTGGTAATGAAGCCACCAAGAAGACTCAAAAGACACTCTTAAAGCAGATGTATGAAACCTTCAATGCTTCTAGCTCAGAGTCACTTGACTCTATCTTTAACAGGCTTCAGAAAATTGTAAGCCAGTTAACTATCTTAGGTGAAATCATCACTCCAGAAGAACTTAACCTGAAATTCTTAAGAAGTCTTCCTACTGAATGGGGTATGCATGTTGTGGTCTGGAGGAACAAATCAGATCTGGGCTCAATAAGTTTTGATGATCTTTACAACAATTTTAAGATTGTTGAACCAGAAGTCAAAAGAAGTGTAATCTCTAGCTCAAACTCAGGCTCTCAGAATTTGGCCTTTCTCTCAGGTCATAGCAGTACAAATGATGTTAATACTGCTAATGTTCATGTTAGTACTGGTAGTACTCCTGTTAGTACTGCTAGCACTAATAATAGTACTGCTTGTCTCAGTGATGCCACAGTATATGCTTATCTGGCCACTCAACCCAATGGGTCTCAAGTTGTTCATGAAGACCTAGAGCAAATCCATGAAGATGATCTTGATGAAATGGATTTAAAGTGGCAATTGGCATTGCTAAGTATGAAAGCAAGAAAGTTTTATCAGAGAACTGGTAAAAAGATTATCATCAATGGAAGTGATACTGCTGGTTATGACAAGAAAAAGGTGGAATGTTTCAATTGTCATAAGTTGGGACATTTTGCTAGAGAGTGCAGAAATCCTAGGAGTCAAGAGAACAGGAACAGAAGTCAAGATAGCTCAAGAAGAACAGTGAATGTGGAAGAATCTTCTTCCAAAGCTATGTTAGCTATAGATGGGACTGGATTTGATTGGAGCTACATGGCAGATGAGGAGGCTTCTACCAACTTTGCACTTATGGCTTTCTCTGACTCTGAGGTACAAAATAACAAAACTTGCTCTAAAACTTGTCTTAAAAATTTTGAAGATCTTAAGTCTAAGTATGATAAGTTGAGAATAGAGCTTAATAAGTCTGAATCTGATTTAGATAGCTATAAAAAGGGTTTAGCTTCAGTAGAAGAACAACTGGTCTTTTATAAGAAAAATGAAAGTATGCTTTGTGATCAGATTGCTGTTCTTAAAAGAGATGCTTCATTTAATGAATTAGATATAAATGGTCTTAAGAAACAGGTAGAAAGACTTAAGAAAGAAAAAGAGGATAATCAGTTTAAAATTGACAACTTTGAAAATGCCTCTAAAAGTTTGGATCAATTAATTGGAAATCAAATATCTGATAAAAACAAGAAGGGTCTAGAATACAATGTTGTTCCCCCTCTTTTATAAAGCTCAGCTTCAAGTCCTGACAAAGTGGCCTCAACCAATCAGTGTGAGCATTCATGCATTTTAGTTAAACATATAGCTACATTTAGCTAAGAATTTGATACGAGTTTCTGATTGACCCTTTTAAATATATATATAAATAATAAATATAAATATATAATAAGGATAGTCAAAAACTTCAATGTAGAAACCGGGAAGTATGATTCTCGGTGTCGTTTATCCCAACGAGGGAATGCATTGCAAAGTCGGTAACGTTTTTGATAATCGAATGCTTGAATGAACAAGATATAGTAGGTTTCTAAAACTATGGGAAATTTGGCAATTTAAACTAAAAACAATTAAGGCCAACTAAATTTAAACTAAAAATGCAAACCGGAAATCCTAAAATGTGACCTAAAAACCCTACTTTATCAAAATTAAGTCCTAAAATGATCTTTTTTACTTTTATAAGTCTAAATTGACTAAAATGCTAGAACAAAGAAAATTAGACCAAAAACGGAAGTGACTTAGCTTTTAAAAACACGAAAATACGTGAAGGGATTCAATCCCGTTTTTTAAAAATCAAAATTTTGCAATTTTAACCTACGATAGCAAATCTAATTTCCTAAGTTCTATCCTGATAAAAGAAATTTCTTATAGAAAGAATTAATTTTTTTTGACTATTTCTATAATTTATTTAGAAATTAAAAAATGATTTTAATGAAATTAAATGTTTAAAAATACTAAACTAATTATAAAAATTCTAAAAAATTAGCAAAAGTAGCTTGAACAATACTGGATCTAATAAAAATAAGCTGGGTGAAACAGCTTATCTAAATAAGCCTAGTGAAAAGACCTAAAGGCTTATAAGCTAAAAGGACTAAACGTCTTATAAAAGAGTAATAGTGCAAGATACAAAACAGAAACATAAGACCCAAGGGCGGTGGTCAGAGGGTGTTTGTTTTGTGTGTAAAAAACGTTTGGTGAGTGGGTAGAGGTCCCAGGTTCGAGCCCTGCTCACCTGGGGCTTCCCCTAATCCCAAACGTTTTTGTTTTCTATTTTTTACAACATTTTAGATAACTTAAAAATAAGCAACTTTTACAAAACTACTTTTTTTATAAACAAAAAATAAGCACTAAAATAAGCAGTTAAAGTTGACAGAATAAACTTAAACTACACTAAGTAACTTATTGCTACCTTGTTTAGAACTTTAAGCATAATAAGCAATCCAAAAGAGAAATATAAAAAAAAGATGAGACTAGTAACTTATATACAACTATAAGCATTTTTGAATAAAAATAAAAAAGCAACTAAAATAAGCTAGAATGGCAAATTCACTAAAAAGCTATAAAACTTAAAAAAAATTAAACTAAAGGCAAATAAGCTCAAATAAGCTCTAAACTAAAGGAAATAAGCTAAAATAGACTTAAACTAACCTAATAAGCTAAACTAAACCTAAATTAAGCAAATTTCAATAAGCCTAATAACCCAAATATAAGCAAAAATAAGCTTTTTGGCCCCAAAGTGTTAAGCAAAACAGCAAAAGGGACTTTTCTAGCTTAAAAATAAGCTAGCAAACTGATCCTTATGGCTTAGTGGCTTATACCACTAAAAAGCATGGCCAAAAAGCTACTTAAAACCACTTTCAAAAAGGATGGTTGAAATACTACAATAAAGACCTTAAAAAGATTTAATGAAAAGGCTAGTTCACATAGATTTGACACTTAGAGAAATTTTTGCAATCTTCACAAAACACCACTTTTGAGCTTAAAAATAAGCACTTAAACAGAACCTTATGAACTTATAACCCACAAAAAGATTAACTTTTGGAACTCAAAGAACTTATATCATCAATCAAAAAGCATTTTGAAATTAAGCATAAGCCACAAAAAGCAATTGAAAAAGCATTTTCTCAAATTTTCAACACTTAGCAAAAATTTACAAATTTTGGCAAAAATGCAAATACAATGCAGGCTATTAGCTTATGGTTTCTAAGGTGTTTTAAATTATAAAACTCAAACACATCTCAAAAAAACCAACACCATCCGTATCTCGAACATAACATGAATGTTTCCTAAATGCAACTTCCAGATCAGAGTCGCAAAATTGTCTGACAAAGAACAGATTATGTCCTAGTCCTTCCACATAATATACCCTTGAGATTACACTGTCACCAATCACATAATCCCCATAACCCATAATAGCACCAAAGTGGTCATTCCCAAATCTAACTGTCCTGATGAACTTTTCATAAAATTCCTCAGCCGGGAGCGATCCCCCGTCATATGTTTTGAGTAGCCTGAATCCAAATACCAAAGGACGATCTGTATGACCTACAATTGAAAGCAGACGAAGATGGAGAGTTTGGACAATTGGAACCCTAATTTTGGTTGGGTTCCTGTGGGTTAGCATAAGCAATAACAGACATTACTTTGGATGTAGTGAGCCTAGTTAAAGGGCACTGTGCTCCTAAAGTGAATGTCCTTCCCATGGGCATCCATTGATAACCTATAGTGGGAAGTATTTTGCCTGTTGGTTTCCAGACTTGCTTAGGTTTCCAAACTTGCTTAACTTTATGCACAACATTTTTAAAAGAGGGGGATGTATTCACATAGCGTAAATAAGTAACCACACACATATCATGATTTGCAGAAATTAAGCATTTGTTACATGTCTTACAAGTAGTATGAGAATTCGAATTAAATACAGTACGCTTAGAGCTAATACTAGAATCAACACGATTCCTGGTTTTTAAATTAGACTTATTTGTCCTAGGGTGTTCTTCTACATTCTTCTTGTTGACACTCTTAGCTGGCAAGATCCTATTTTTCTTGGTATTGCTCCTAGGCTGTGATCCGCTAGCATCAGTGCAACTGTTTACTCCTATAGAAGGAGGCACAGGGACATTAGTCTTCTGAGTGTTCAGTTGCTCTACATGTTTGTGTATGTTACTATTTGACATTGCACATTGGCCCTCAAAAGTGACTTGCTTTTTCTTAGTTAAAGAGGTATAAGCATGCTTTTTATCTCGTTGATTGAAGTCTTTCAGACAAGTGCCAATCACATTTCTTAATAGTTCCTGAGAGTGTTTGGTGTAAAGGCAAGCAGATGTAAGTGATCTATCTAACGGTCTTTCAACTTTGGCTTCCTCTACTATCTCGCGAATAGTTTCAACACTTTCCTTAAGATGCTTGAGATAATCTAGATGAACTTCCCTATTATTCCTATTACGAGGGGGAATTGGTTCAACATCTATGGCATACTTACCCGGTGCAAGAACTCTTGGTTTTATAGGATTAGTAGTGACACTTTGCATTTTATTATGTATTTGGACTTTTAGATTCTCATTTTCAGTTAACAGAGCAGTTGTCTGTTCGATATGCTTAGCACGCGTGATCTTAATAGAATCATATATTTCCTTGTAGTGCTGCTTAATCTTTCCATTTTTTGCCCTAAAAAGCTCATTTTGTTCTTGAAGAGTGGCGACTTTTTCAGTTAATTGAGTGATCTGAAAATCTAAGGCCCTGAAATCAAGTGTAGGGTCTGCTTCACTACGGGTCTCCATTAGTTGAGAGATTTGATTTTCAATTTTTTGATGACGTTGTCCTTTCCTTGAAGGGAAGCTTTCATTTTTCTGATTACAAAGACTGAGTCAAAATCAGGAGTTTCTCTAGCGGGTGGAGGTGGGTTATTCCTAAAAATTTCTTTAAGGTTTTGATACTTTAGCTGCAGGTTTAAGTGATTTACCTCAAGATTGGAAAACCAATTTATTAATTCATTATGATCATCTGTTTAAATCTTATCCCGTAATTTAGAAATCTATGCTTCAAGTTTCATACAACGTGCTTGAACGACAGTGTGGGCATCATGCATTTCAGTAAATCTAGATACAGTAAGCTCAGAATTCATTGTAATATAAAACACATCTTTAGACAAGCAGTCAGCAATTAAATTATCATTTGCAATAAGAAGGTTTTTCCTCTTAATCTCAGCATGCTTCCTATGGACAACGTTCTGGTCAACCTCAGCTTCCAACTCTTCAAAAATGTCTTTCATTTCTTTAATTTATTTAGTTAGAGCCTTTTGAATGCCCTCAAAATGTTCTTTAAGTGTTTTGAAAAATGGAATAACCTCGGTGAGATAACATTCTTTGGTTTGTTCAAAACCCCTTTCCCCTTCAGTGAACCCAGTAGGTGTAGTTCTCTTTTTGTAGATTTTTTCAAATTCCGAAAAAAGTTGTATAAGTGTAAACATATTAAATTTCGCTTGACTTTTTATTAGAAGCACCCTAGGAACAAGCGTTTCAGGTGTATTTGGTGGATACATCGTCAACGCTTTGATTGGTCATGAAGCTTTGGTCTGCTCCTTGAGAGCTTCTGCTTTCATCTTGATGAGATCGTTGGACCAAAATATCTGCTCGGGGGTCAATTGTTTCTGTGGTGAGAAAGTCGCTAAATAATTCTCTCTCGAGTAATCAGGTGGTGCAATCTTTACTCTCTTTTTCACACTCTGAGTCTTTAATCTTGTCATTCATTTTCTTCCTAGTGATTTCAGCTATCTCTAGGGTATCTTCTGAGTTGTGCACTATGGCCAGGACATGATTGGTTTTGATAATTTCATGACCATTATATAGGGCAGGCTGAACTTGCTTTGCACGGGTAAGACATAAAGGTTTCTTGTAGCCTATAGCTACCTTATTCTTTTTGTAACAACCGTGACTTGAGCATGTTAGTCAAACCATTAGTGTTGACTTATGTGTCTGTTGCAATGTATGGTTTATGTGATTTTATGTGTTATACGTGTTTATATGTGTTTGTGTGGGATATGTGAGATTGGATAATCAATCCATTGAGCGTGATCGTCTCATTGGGATTGGATTTGTGTTAAAATTTTGTGAAGTTCATTTCGTTCACTTTTGGTGACAAGGAAATGATTTCGGTGATTGAAGCGGTTTCGCGTTAATTGTGTAAGTAATTATACGTATACGTATTTTTGTGTTAGTAATTTAAGATAAGTTTAGGTTTTAGAGGTTAAGTTAAGAGAAATGAGTTATTTGATGGAGAAATTTCATTTTTATCACTTATAGTGATAATGGAATTGAATTAGTATTTTGAAAGAATTGTTTTGGTTAATAAGTGGTTGTCTAGGTGATGGATTAAAATGTGAAGCGTGTCATTTGTGAAAGAAATGAGTTTGTTAAAATATGAGAGTTTCTGGTAAACTTTCTATTTTTAGAAAGTGAAATTTGAAATGAAAAGTTATTTTTAGAAAGTAACATTCAAGCAAAATGGTTTAACAAAATTAGTTCAGGTTTTTATAAAACTTAAGTATAAAGATAATTAATTAATTAATAAAAGAAAAGAAAAAAAAATATTTTTTTT
>BQNB010109666.1:0-22707 GCA_026074375.1 Tanacetum coccineum
AATATGCAACTAAACTTAAAATCGATATGCATAATCAGAAAAAATAATGAACTTTGAAATAAGCAAATGCTTATTGGAATAACCAATCCCAAACATTCGGGAAGAGCAATAATCAGTTTGAAAATCGTGATGGTTTATACACAGCCTATGAGTAACTTTGTCACACACAATAACCGACAGATCTATGCTAACATCTTAATTCTCTCACACGTTACTATTTTATTATGTCCCACAATTTCAAAAGTATACATGACATCCGATATTAGAAACTATAGAAATACGCGCATTTTACCTTGCTCCGTGTAATGGCTTCTTGTACATGTTAGATATGAGAAAAAGACTCGGTCACCCCTTGTATTTTACTGTTTATTATAGCTCGTAGTTTAATAGTTAATAGTATGTTTTTCGGTTTTAAGTCGGGTACGAATACCCGGTATATTGTAAGTACTATATATAGCCTCTTCCAACTTTGGAAGAGAAAAGCTAGTCATTATTTTACTTTCATAGAAAAACACTTTCTCTCTCTAGATATTCTCTCTCAAGTGTTTCTCTCTCTAGAAACTAGCCAAATCCAAGAATCATCACCGTGTTATGAAATAAACGATCCTACAATTGGTACCAGAGCCTAGTTGGATTCGTGATTGATTTGTGTGGTTAAATAAGCTAAATTTCGTGGCTTATTTTGTTTAGAAAAGCCCACGGCTCAAAAGGAAATTCGGGCTTAATTTGTTGGTTGATCTTGGTGTTTCTCTTGCTCTTCATGTTAAACAAGATGTATTGTTGCCATAACAAGTGATTTACAAGCTCCTAGCTTGATTATAAAGCTTAAAAGATTCGAATTTATTTTGTGTTCTTCGTGGAGAGTTGCTTCATATTGGAAGATTCACAAAGATATACGAGTTAAGGTGTGTTTAATCGTCATATACACACTTAATATTGTATGTTGTAGCTTAGTTTCGTGGCTAGAAAGATCATATGGCTTGATTTTGCTTAATTCGTCCAAGTGTTCTTCGTGGAGGTTTGCTTATTTTATTATTGTTCTTCACGGCGAGTTGACAAGGTAGGGACAAGATCCGGAAATTTAGGAAAAAGTCAAAGGCGAGTTGCCAAAAGTCAAAGGCGAGTTGCTTAATTTTAATAATTATATTCGCGGCGGTTTGGTTAAATTTGGCAGCGAGTTGCTCACGGCGAGTTGCTTAGTTTATTGGCAGCGAGTTGCTCACGGCGAGTTGCTTAGTTTATTGGCAGCGAGTTGCTAACGGCGAGTTGATTATTTTATTGATCCAGCGAGTTAACAAAACTAGGCAGCGAGTTACTTCAAAACCACGGCGGTTTGCCTAGTAAGATCTTGGCGGCGAGTTGGCCTGTTAGGCAGCGGTTTGCTCAATCAATAGGAGGCGGTTTGGTTAGCGGCGGTTTGATAGAAACATATACACCCCTTTTAGCGACACTTTTTGGCGGAAAAATTAAGTATTTTGTAATCTTTTTTCTATAGCCTTTTTAACTTATTTTTACATCAAATTCAAATTTTGGTAATAGGGTAAAAATTATTTCGATTTTGGTAAAATATAATTTTTTCTTTAGCCTTTTTAGCTTATTTTTACACCAAATTTAGATTTTGGTAATAGGGTAAAAAAAAAATTCATAATCCAACTGCGCCAAATTTCAAACAAATCAACAAACCAAATACCACAACCAATTATTCATTTACGGTTTTTCTATTGATTTTGTAAAATCCCGGTAAACTTCTTATCGGTTTAAATCTTAGACTTGTAAAATCCCGTGAACGTTAATTGCATTCATAACCAATACATCAAGATGTCTAATATGTCAAGAAAGATAGTTTGGTATCCGGTTTCGATACACGCCCACACAGCTTGACAAACAACTTTGAAACTTGGCAACAACGCATTCGTCTGTATTGTACTTGGAAAAGATAAGAGAGAATACATAAGAAATCGATTACTGGAAGGTCCAATTCCAAATGGAATGTTTTTTTTTCTCATACAAACTCCTGCTGAAGATGCTGAAGAAACTGAGGGTGCACTTCAACTAGGTCCAGAACGTGCTAGAGTCTTTACAGACCTTTCTGCTAAAGAAAAGGAAAGGTATAAAGCTGACATTCGTGCTACGAATATCTTACTTCAAGGTATACCAAAAGACATCTACACACTCATCAACCACTATACTGACGCCAAAGACATTTGGGACAATGTAAAGATGATTCTGGAAGGTTCTGAGTTAACAAAGGATGACAGGGAATCACAATTATACGATGAATTTGAACGCTTTTGTCAAATCAAAGGAGAGACCATTCATGTTTACTATGTTAAGGTTTTTCGAAGCTCATTAACACATAAGGAAACATCAGGAATGACCAGGTCCAGAATGGCAGCTTAAATCTCTAAGTTTTGTGAACAACATGTTACCTGAATGGAAGTTGATTCATTACTGAAGTCAAACTAAACACAACAGAGGTTGAAAGAGTCTAACTTTGATTCAGTTTGTATGCCTACTTGAAGCAACATGAAGTAACATGCAAATGAGAACAGAATAGAAGAGTGAAAGGTTCATTTCACCTACGATGACCCTTTGCACTATGACTAATGCATCAATCAGAAGTTCCAACACCAAACATCTAAGTCTCCACAATCCTCAAATCACAAACCATCAATTGTTGATAACTGTCTAAGGACACAGGAAGCACTTCAATGCTCAACATAACATAATTTGAAAGCCTAACCAACACACTTAGCCCTCCTCCTCCCTCCGAAACTTTTTCCCCCATTTTTATAAACACGCAAGGAACAATGCTACATTCAAGACGACAAGAGTTTGTTGTCAGGATGTTTCGGAGGTAGATACAATGCGAATAATCAAGGAAGACCTTTTCAAGGTAATAAATTGCAAGAGAAATGTTGTAGCTGGAATGCTGAGGTCAGAACAAGAGAATGGCAATTACGAACCTGTCAAGTCTACACCCATTATGTTCTACAACTGCAAAAGGAAACGGCATATACACGAGAATGTCCACAACCCAAAGCGTCCTCAGGATTCAGAACTACTTCAAAGACTAAGATGCTGCACTTGAATGCTCATGATAATGGTGATGTACGGATGAAGAGCAGTGTAGTTTCTTACAGAGAACAGGTCACCAATTTGATGACGATGTTCTTTGAAGAGCTGATCTATGCGATGCATTCGACTCTGATGTTGATGAGCTCACCAACACACAGACCATGTTTCATTGGTAAATCTTCCATCCAAGATCAATCTATCTACGATGAAGCCTTGCCATCATATGACTTAATACTCCGTTTTGAGGTACAAGATCATGAAACCTTTGTAGATCAATGATGGTATCATGAAGTACACGAGATGCAAAACGATGTACAACACAACTACGTTGTTGACTCTGATGCTGACTATACGAGTGATAGTAATATTATTCCGTATGATCAGTATGTGGAAGACAACGAAGAACATGTTGTACAAAGTAATGTATCTTCTGTACGAAATGATGCATTGATGTCAATTCTCGATGAAATGCATGAACAGGGTGTCCAAAGTATGTCAACAAATAAGCAAGGTTAAGAGTAGTAATGACACATTGACTTCTGAACTTGCGAGATATAAGGAACTGGTCGGGGTGTATGAACAACGGGCTAAGTTTGAATTAACTGATAGAGAACGAAAGATTGATGAACAAATGAGAATAATTATCTCTGACCGAAATCGAAAAGAAACTTCTTTAAAATCGGAACTTCATTCTGCACAATTGCAACTTCGTTCTACTCTTAACCATCATAAGATAGTGAGGGAAGAAGCGATCATTTTGAAAAAGATTTTATAAACAAAAAGAAGACAAATTCCTTGAAGAGTTTTTAGACATTAAAAGGCTAAAAGAAAAGGTTGAAGATAGATTATACAAACAAGATCAATCTGTACAAACGGTTCACATGATATGTAAACCAAAATCGTTTTATGATGAAAAGAACAAGGTAGCGATAGGCTACAAAAATCCCTTATGTCTCACTCGTGCGAAGCAAGTTCAACCAGCCCTCTATAATGGCAGTATTAGTCATAGACCAAGTCATGCACTGCCCTGTTGTACATAGACTCAGAGGATACTCAACGAGAAATCTGAGATAACTAGGAAAAGATTGCTTGAAAAATGAAAAGCCCTCTAAAGTGTTGGAAAATAAAATTAGGATAGCCCCCCCAGATTACTCGAGTAGGAGACCTCTTGCAAAACCTTTGCTCCACAAAGAAAATCTGACCCCAGAACAGATATTTTGGTCCATAGATAATAATGACAGGAAAAAGGCTGAGACCTCAGTTCCAAAACCACTTTCAGCATTGACAGTGTATCCACCCAATACTCCTGTCAAGCTTGTCCCCAGAGTTCTTCCAACTAAAAGTCAAGTGAAGATTAATCTTTATGTACTCACATAACTTTTTATGGAATTTGACAAAACTTGCAAAAAGAGAATCACCCCAACAGGTGTTACAGAAGGGGAAAGAGGTTTTGAACAAACAAAAAGATGTTACCTCACTGAAGTTATTCCATTTTTCAAAACTCTTAAAGAACACTTTGTAGGAGTTCAAACGACCCTCTTTAAAGAAGTTAAAGTAATGGAAGAAATTTTTGATCAAATGTCAGATGAGGTGGATCAGAATGTCGTGGACAAGCAATGTGCTGAAATTGTAAAGAAAAACCTTCTCATTGAAAATGAGAATCTGATTGCTAATTGTTTGTCGAATCAACTGTTGTTTGATGTGGAAAAATCACGTTGTCTAGATCTTGAAGCTGAGATGTCTAAAGTTCATAATGAGTCAAAACATATTTCAAAACTTGAAAGGGAATACCTAAATTTGCAATTAAAGTATCAACATCTTCATAAAGTATTTTGATAATAAAAAAAATACGCAAGCATCACAGGAAGCTCCTGAGTTTAACTCATTCTTTAAGATCAAGATTCTAGAATATAAGATTCAAGAAAAAGCGACACCGTGATTAGAGACTTGAAAGTTTTCTAGTCTCTAATGTTAAAGAAAAACAGAAGTTGTGATCCTTATAATAGCTAACGATGTCACTGATCTTCTTGAACAGAAATGAGTATTTTAAGAGCAAATAGAAAAGATAAGCAAAGTCATTACAAGGAAATGTTTGAGTCTATAAAGGATCACGCGCACTAGCACTAATGAAAAGACATCTTCCTTGTTAACACAGATTGAGGATCTAAAGGCTCAATTAGAAGGCAATTTGAAAGTTGCCGCTAGAAGTTCTGTCAAAACAAAAGTTCTTGCTCCTGGTATGTATGCCATAGATGTAGAACCAATCCCTCCTCGCCTTAAGAACAATAGGAATGCTCATTTAACCTATATCAACCATCTTAAGGAGAGTGTAGAAACAGTTAGGGAGATTGTAGAGGAAGCTAGAGTAGTTAAACCACTGGATAATGTACTTAACTATGCTTGTCAATACACTAAGCTTTCTCAGGAATTGGTAGAATATGTTATTGGCACTTGCCCAAAAGAATTCACCGAAAGAGATAGCAAGGCTCCTTCTATCCCTTTAACTAGGAAAAAGCAAGTTACTTTTACTGATACATGCAGTACATCTACTAATAACACACAGAAACATGGAGTGCACCAGAAAACTCAACCGTCTAATGTCCAGGTGATTCCTTCTACAGGAGTAAGCAGTTCCACTCGTGCAAGCGGATCAAAGCCTAGAAGCAATACAAAGCACAATAGGATCCTGCCAGCTAAGAGTGTGAATAACAAGAAAGTAGAAGACCATCCTAGAACAAATAAGTCTGTTTGGACAAAAGTGAATCGAGTTGATTCTAGCATTAGCTCTAAGCATGTTGTAATTAATTCGAATTCTGAATCTGTGTGCAAAACGTGTAACAAATGTTTGAATTCTGCAAATCATGAAATGTGTGTTGTTAATATTTTGAGCTCTGTGAATGCTACCCCCACTGTTAAAATTGTCTTGAATAAAGGGAAGCAGATTTGGAAACCAAAAGGCAAACTGTCTGATAACAGTTTGAACAAGACCAAGCAGATTTGGCAACCAAAAGGCAAACTGTTTGATAACAGTTTGAAGAAGACCAAGCAGGTTTGGAAAGCAACGGGCAAACTATTTGCTAATGTTGGTTATCAATGGAGACCCATAGGAAAGAAATTCACCCCAGGAAAACTTAATTGTGGTTATCAATGGAGACCCACAGGAAAGAAATTTGCCTTAGGAGAATTGTGCCCTTTAACTAGGCTTCCTGTGACATGTACTACTATGTCAGCTAACCAACAGGACCCCAACACAAATTGGGGATCCGAAATTCCAAACCCTCCAAATTCGATTGTTTTCAAATGCAGGTGGTACAGATCATCCTTTGGTATCTGGACTCAGGCTGTTCAAAACTCGATTTAGAGGAATAAATGGCTCCTGTACGCATCAGTTCAGGACCCGAGCCTATCATGATGACCCCTGGACAACTCAATTCAGGGCTCGCCCCATCGCATGTCCCTGCAACTACATACATTCCACCAACAGATAACGATCTAGAGCTTTTATTCCAACCGATGTTCAATGAATACTTTGATCAATCTACAGATGGTGAACCAGTACCTACGGCTACTGTAGTTAACGCTCCAATTGTTTCTATAAATACATCTGTTTCTACAACGATTGCTCAAGATGCACCTTCTACAAGTCATTCACTGTGCATCCTCCAGTCTTTCCTCAAGGTGTTGCAGCTAGACCAACTATCGAAGACACCTCAATTACTCCAGCTGACCTTCATCCCCCAGTTAACCCTGTTGCAGGAGAACCTAGTTCTGAACAGTCAACATCAGGGGATGTTAGTTTAGCTGAACCCAACCAAGTTACTCAACCACCAGATCATCTCAGAAGATGGACCAAAGATCACCCTCTTGATAACATCATTGGAAATGCCTCTCGTCCTGTATCTACCAGAAAACAGTTAGCATCTGATGCTTTGTGGTGTTGTTTCCATACTGAACTGTTGTCAAAGTTCAAAACAAGTACTCAAAATAGTGTGATAGAAGACTGCTGGTTTCAAGCATTGCAAGATGAATTCACGAATTTTGATCGACTTAAAGTATGGAAATTAGTACCTCGCCCTATCTATGTTTATGGTTATCGCTCTCAAGTGGATCTACAAAGTAAAGCTTGATGAATATGGTGATGTACTGAAAAACAAAGCTCGGTTAGTTGCAAAGGGATATCGTCAGGAGGAAGGTATTGATTTTGAAGAATCGTTTTCTCTAGTTGCACGGATAGAGGCCATCAGAATATTCATTGCCAATGCCGCAACCAAGAATATGATCATCTACCAGATGGATGTCAAAACTGCTTTTCTGAATGGTGATCTTAAGAAGAAGTCTTTGTCAGTCGCAGAAGGATTGAAGGGACCCAAGGATAATCTAATCTCGTTGATCGTTGAAGAAGATTTTATGGGCTAAAGCAGGCACAAAGGGCGTGGTATGACACTATCAAAGTTCCTGTTGGCCAACAATTTCCTCAAGGGTGCCGTGGATCATCGTTATTCACTCGCAAATCTAGATGCCGATCATGCGGGATGTCAAGATTTCGAGTAAGAAGTACGTCGGGAAGTGCTCAAGTTTCTTGGAGATAGATTGGTTTGCTGCGTCTTCACAAAAGAAGCAAAGAAGCACGGCACATCTAAACATCAGGAGGCAGAATACATTGCAAATGTCATGGATGCTGTGCTCAAATCCTTTGGATGAGATCTCAGCTTAAAGATACGGCTTTTGTTCAATATGATTCCTCTGTACTGTGATAACAATAGTGCCATTGCTCTAAGCTGCAACAATGTCCAGCACTCACGATCTAAGCATATCGACATACGACACCATTTCATTCGAGATCAAGTGGAAAATGGAGTGGTTAAACTCTACTTCATGGAAACAAACTATCAACTGGCAGATATCCTCACAAAAGCTTTACCAAGAGAGCGTTTCGAATTTCTACTCCCACGCCTTGGGATGAAGATTTTAACCCCTGAAAACTCAAACGCCTTCAAACAGGTGAGGTTGAGTAAATGAAGTATCCTCTTGTTCCTTTGTAACTAAGTACAATAAAAAATAGGACTGGGTAAATATTTTAGTCATTTGGAATTTCAAAATGGTTTGAATTTCTTCAAATTGCAACTCGGTTCTCTTTTGAATGGAAAGCATTGTCGTTCTGAAAGACCACTGTTCCTAACAACGGGTAATTAATTTTCTAGGAATGAATACTTTATATCCATGCAATTTGGGATTAATGTACGTATTAGTGCATTTTTCTTATTTTCAGGAAGGAGTCTTCTTGTTTGATAACCAAATTATTTTTCTTAATTGATTCTTCAAAAATTATTTGTGTTTACCACGGTGGTAAAAGTGTTGTTGAAAATCAATCTCGGAAAATTTGAATCTTAATCCAATGATACTGCTCTTTAATACGAAAACGGGTCATCGATTGTGGGGGAGAGTCATTGTTTCAAATTTAATGTCTGAGTGCCGATTGGAAGTGTAAAACAGGGTCTTGGAGAGACAAAAGAAGGCTAATGAACCTAATCTTCAGAGCTCTCACTGCTCAGTCGATGTCCTCTAGCGTAACAGTGACATACTGATACAAACATCAACACTTCCACCACCACCACCTCCGGCTACAAAAACCTACAGGTCATCGAGATATTGGGAGAAAGTTAAAGTCAGAAATCTTAAATTGCATCATTAGTGTGTAGATCTCAGAGATATTGGCTACCAACTAATCAAGAGAAGTGAATGATTAAGATCAATATCATCAGTAATGCAACATACATCTTGTACATTCTAAGTTGTATGGAATTTGATGTTATGTGTCAGGTATGAATCTTTCATGAGTTTTTCATTAAACTTAAAAAAAACCAGGTTTTTGAGTTTAACGAAAAAATCTTTCAAAAATTATCATAATCTAACCACTAACACATACCTCAACGAGTAAGGGGGAGCAATTAATATGCTTCCATACACGTTGTAACTAAAAATGATTCATACATCTAAGGTTCTTCAAGGTGTATTCTCCAACCCAATGTGTACTAATCAGTTTCGAATACGATGCACATGTTGAGGGGGTGCTTTTGAAATGCAAAAAGAACTATCGGGTACTAAAAAACTTAGATAGTATATCATAAGTACCTGAATTGAGTTTTTACAACAGTGCAGTTTTTATGGCAAGGTGAATCTCGTACCAAAGACTGAACATGTACTTACTTTTATCGAAGTTATAAGGATGGTAAGGTTAGGTACTCGTTCCTATGATCCTGCCAGAACCGGAGGGATCTACCCAGGGACAATCCACTAGTTAGTACAGAAGTCCTTAGGTATGATTAAAAGGAGTAAATGTGAGAACAAGGGAATAGTGCCGACTGAGATGGAGCTAGTACTGGAATATACCCAACAAGGTGCTAGTCATGAAGTCTCGGTAAGCACTGAAGGGGTTGAGGAATGAAAAATAATTTTACAAACATAAAGGTGTAAAGAAAGAAGCCCTCCATTACACTTAGCAGAACCGGGTCAATACATATGCTGTCTCAGAATAACAAGTTGATGCTGACATTGAAGACGACATCATGGAACCAGTCCCCCCCTGTGATGCAATTCACAACCCTTCCAAGCCATTCGAGTTGCTCTTGAAAGAAACTTGTCTCTATTTGTCAGGAGACTAAACATGGAAATATACTGTCTCAACACTCTGTGTAAGTCGGTATTGAAAAGGTGCAGTCTAGCTCCAGCTCTAATCACTAATATCAAAGAGCACTTCGAGTTAGAGCCAAGACGCGATCATCAAATTAATCTAGTTTTAGGTCACTCTTTCATTTATCTTGTCTTTCACAATTGTGGTAAACAAGGTTATCTTAAGAAGTCTACGCATTATCCTTGTGATATTGCCAGAACATCCGATTGATACGATTGTATTCACTTGAAGATGGATAATCCTGCTTAGAAGGCCTACATCAAACAAGATTAGGTAGGTGACTTGTGCGATTTACAAGATCAAACTTGTTCAACAGGAAAGAAACGATGGTGCCAATTCATACGTGAATCAAACTTGTTCCGTTCATAAGAAATTAAACGGTTATTGAACATTTACAACCAATCAAAAACTATCAAAGTGTTACAAAAATATTTTCATAATAAACAATAGACTGATTTTTCAAATCATTTTTCCTCTTTATTGCTAACTGTTTCATTACAAAAGATCATTTAAAGATGGAGATGGAGATACCCAGTTCCAGTAATGTCAAGTTAATAACCGAATGCTCAGACACGACCTACACTTGTTATGAAGTTATTGAATGATATAATATAGGTGTCAAAGCTTCCAAAACTCTGATATCATATTCTTTTTCAAAGTGCACAAGATGCAATAAATTACTGATGATAGAGATTAAGTTTGGCTGATGATCTCAAGAAAGCTCATGTATCAAAATCAATACAAGTCAAATTGTAACAAGCTCTAATTTGTTATCTAAGAAACACTACAACAAAGTACTAAGATTGTTTCATGAAGAATCAAAAAGACTGTAAAGCTGTAAGAGCTTAAGTCTAGTGTTTTCAAGGGTGACCTCCCTTAGGAGGGAGATTGTTAGATTTGAGTAAAGACTCGGTCACACCCGTATATTCTATTGGTTTATACTAGTTCGTAGTTTATTAGTTAAGTATACGTCTTTCAGTTGTAAGCAGGGTACTAAACGGTATTTTGTGAAAAATATTAGCCTCTTCCAACTTTGAAGAGGCAAGCTAGTCAATAATCATTTTCACTTTAAACACATAACTCTTTCTCTCTCTAGAAAATCTCTCTATGTGTTTACTCTCTCTAGAAAAACGCCCAATAACAAGTATCATTCTCCGTGTTATGAATTAAACGATCCTACAGTACCATCTTATAATGGATGTCATAGTCATTGAGTTGACTTTTCATCCATAGGATACTTGCACAACACCCAGCAACAATAACATATTCAGCCTCAGCTGAGGACATAGCCACTGATTGCTGTTTCTTAGCACTCTAACAAACTATTTTTCCACCAAGTATTTGGCATTCACTTGAGGTGCTTTTTCTGTCCATATTACAACCAGCGTAGTCTGAGTCTCAGTATCCTTTTAGATCAAAGCCTGAACATTTTGGATAATACAGCCCAAGGGATGGAGTACCTTTAGGTACCTCAGGATTCTTTTCACAACAGTTAAATGTGATTCCTTTTAGATTGGACTGATATCTTACACATAAGACTGTAAAGAATTGGATATTAGGCCTTGTTGCAGTTAGGTACATCAGTGACCTAATCATTCCCCTATATGAGGTCTCATTGATTGGCTTCCCAGCAAGGTCATAACCTAAGTTGTTTGGAGGAACCATGTGTTAATACAAAATATAACCGTAAAACGTTTATTTATATGTTTACTATCTATCTTATGTTTTGTCGATACATATACATAAAATTCATCAGAAAAAGGGTTTGGGGGGGAAAATAAAGTTTACTAGTTTTAAACCAATAGTTTTCTAACTCAACTATCATCTCAATTTTCCTCACAATATATTTTACATATTTACTTGTTGATCTTATAAAAATTTAATACTATTATTTAGAATAAAAATGTTCAAAATAAGAACATAACATCATATATAACAAAGTAGGACATTAAAAGTAGTTGTATAAAGGAAGAATTTTTTTTACATCATACATGACCGCAAAACATATATAGACATGTTATTTTGAAATCTAATTTTGGATTTTCTGTCAGATGGGCGGTTCTCTCCAGTTGCATTGCCCGGTCCATTGAGGTGATGGAACCACCAAGAACCGGGCTACAGTATTGGCCGGTTCTATTACTTTGCACTGGCCGGTTCCATTGAAGCAATGGAACCGGCGGAACCGGGCTACAGTATCTTTTTAGCCTATAAATACCAAACCATTCTCTTGTTTTTAAGTATCAATTAGAATAGCTTTTCCACTCACATATTCAGCTAACATCTGATCATTGATCATGATCTTTTTGCATTTTAGTGTTTTGGTAAATTTCTTAATAGGAGAAGTTTTACCGACTTTGGGATATGAGATCAAGCAACAAGGAAAACTTGTAGCACACATCCCTCATCCTTTGAAGATCTATATACTGATCTCCAAGCATCATCAATCATCATAGATTATGAAGACGTGTATTACATTGTGTTTAGAGCACTTGGGAATATGTAATACATTCGGTAGGATTCGTAGGGTTGAATCTATCTTTGTTATAACTTAATGATTGCTTAACACCTACTAGAGGGTAAGCATTGATGGGTTTTGTTCCTCCTTGTTAGCCCATGGTATTTGATTAGTTACTGTTTAAAGGGTAAGCGAGTGATGGTTTGATTCTACCTTATAAAGAATCCGGTATTTAGCTTTGTACCGTTAAAAAGGTGTAAGCGACGTTGTGAGGCTTCTCCGCCGGTTGAAGGAGTATTGGTGACTAGTGGATTCAAACTCTCGAGTAGGTGACTCAGGGAGTGGAGTATGGCAAGGAAGGTGACCTTGTAGCCGAACCACTATAAATATCTGTGTCTTATATCCTTTATGCTTTATGATTTATGATTTATATTTATTAATCGTCACAAACAAATAGATCTACAACAACGAAACAATTAAATTAAAGTTTTAATTGGTAAAAATCTATTCACCCCTCCACCCCCCCCCCCCTTCTAGTTTTCTACACTAGGGGTGTGTTCACTGAGGAAATAGTCAGAAATTTCATATTTCTTGGAGTATGTTCCTTAGTGTATTGTCTTGACAAATGGATATTTCCTTTATAACTCCTGCTTGATTTGCAGCCTAAGGAAGTAGGTGAGTTCGCTCCCATCATACTATATTTAACATTTTTTGTTCATCTATTTTTCAAACTATTACAAAGTTATAACTTGTTGAGCCAAATATGATTGTCACTAACCTTATACCTGAACAAGGTGGAACATCTCCTTTGATTTATAGAATAAACATGTGTTATCTATTCTTACCCTGACAAACTTATTTTGAATAAGAAAAGTAGATAGAATCTCATGCCATGCCTTAGGAGCTTGTTTTAGTCCATAAAGGGCTTTATCTAGCTTGCAACATACGTCAGGGATACTCAATATTTCTCAAAGCCAGGAGGCTCTTTTAACATCAGTCATCTTTCTTTTAGTTTACCATTCATGAAGGCACTTTTGACATCCATTTGGAAAACTATGAAGTTCATGTATGTAGCAAAGGTAGGGAATATCCTGATGGCTTCCTTCCTTGCCACTGGTGCAAAAGTTTCATCATAGTTAATTCTTTCTTACTGACTATACCTTGTGCAACCAGTTTATGCTTGGTTTTTGGTGGCTTACTGCCAGGATCACGCATTCTTGTTTCCTGTATACCCCATTTGGAGACAATGGCTGTTTTTTTCTTGAGGGGAGTGGATTTAGACAAGAGTCCTACTTTGTTTTATAGAACTGATTAAGTTCTTCTTGCATGGCATAACCTATCATGGGGCTTCAATGCCTTAGATACTTCTTAGGCTCTATCTCAGAGAGAAAGTCAGAAATGACTTTCACTACTGAGGCTGCTGTAAGCTTGGCATCCATTCTTCTTGTAAGCATGCCTTCACCAGGATCACCAATGATATTCACAAGTTTAATGTGTTAGTCTTTTGACCATCTATCATGAGGAACAGGATGAGAACTTGTAGATGCTTGATTGGATATATGAGACTGAGGAATATCTAGGACTGAAGATTCAATAATAGATACTCAGACTTCATCATTTTGCCCTGATGGACCTTCAATGGATTAGGTAATAATTTGTTCATCTTGAACATTTTGTTCATGTGTTCCTGTTATGGAAAACTCGGTGAATTTTATGGATAATAATTATCATTAAAGTTTTGATTGTAACTCGGTTCCTGCTCTAGTAAACAAGCTTGGACCCATGGATAGACATTCATAACCATAATGAGCGTCGTTCCAATACTTCACACGGAGTATGGTTCGTATTAGGGTTGTGGGGGTAGGGTAAAAACGTTTGGAGGATCATTGGAGATTTGGATTAGGAGCATCAAGGATGCATTTTCTTCTCTTGAAGCGCAAAACAAAACAAATCCTTCTCTATGACCATGTCCACAATACTTGCAAGGTACACCGTTGAAATCGTACACCATCTTCTAACGGATCTTTCACTCAAGCAATGAAATGGTCGAACGAAGATGTTTTGGGGGTGTTAAGGTGGGTAAGAAAAAAATCGGGTGTTTCATCTTATGAAATTGGGATCGGGGTTACAGACAAACTCGTCTCCAAAACTCACATTGGTACAATGCCGACAATTTCCACCGTTAAACGGACCTCCACACCATGAGCACCTCGAATACCAAGACATGTTGAAGAATTATCGGATAAGAAGGTAAAGAGAATAAGAATTAAACAAATAAGAGGATAGAGAAGAATATTTATAGATTTTTCAAATAATACATAAGGAAAAGAAATAAAATAAGAAACAAAAATATTTTTGGTAACTGAAAGTCAAAGGTGCACGGTAGCTCTTTAGAAAACGCACATGAAGCGGCGGAGCGGAGTAAGCACGAAGCGATTTAAAAAAACCGTATACTTCGGGTCGAAGTTGTAAGGATCGTCCATCCTTATACCTCTTTTATAGTTTGTTTACTAAAGGTGAGCCGATATGACAATTAACAAATGGTTATTTTTAATATAAAAGGAAAATAGAAAAAATAAAATAAAAAAAGAAATTAGAATAGAAAAATATTTTTGGGTTTTTATATATAAAACAAAAACTTTCATGGGGAAAGAATCTTCAAGGCTCGAACACGAACAGTCATCAATCCTAAGGAGTGGGTAACGGTTCTTAGTGGTCAGTTTGTTCAACATATGGCAGTCTATGCACATTCGGAGTGCACTACACCATCATTAGTGACGAATAACACTAGTACTCCCACCATGGTGAATGGCTAGGTCGAATGAATCCATTGTGTTAGAGTGATTTGTCGCGAACGACTAGTCGAGTAATATAATATAAGTAATCACGTCGGATACAAATTAATTTAGGAAAAATAATAATAGATCCTCTGGATGTCGTGTCCCAACGAGAGATGAATTTGAAATTCACGAAAATGTTCCCGATTTAATGCTTGAATATCTTTTAATTTTGATTTTTGATTTAAAACTATATATAAAATAATACTAAACTACTAATTAACAAATAAGCAAAGAAATCGAACGAAGAGATATATATATAAAGGATATGCTTGCTAAGTGATTCGTTTAGATCCTTAAGTGTGATTTAATTAATTAAGTCCTTATTGATGAACCAATATCTTTCTAACAAATTATCTTCTCACAACGTTAGCTTATATTGAAAACAACTTTTATTAAAATATCGATTACCAAATTAATGCCTAATTATCCTTACGGCTTTTGCTCGTTCGAATAACCAAAATAATAATCTAAGTAATATAAAAATCACTTATTAATACTTTTCACGTTTATAATCACACTTAATTCGCTAAACAATTTAACACTTAACAAGCATATAAGAAAATCTACTCACTAAGCATATTAATCAAGTAAGCAAATAAAGACATATAAAAATAAATAAATCTACATTAATGAATTGAAAAAGGATAAAAAATGGAACCGAGTCGAAGAACCGCAAATGGATATAAAACCACCCGATCTAATAATCTATCAAAATAAATGAGTTTAGGAGCTTAAATCTTTAAACTTAAAATATTAAGCTAGTTTACTAGACCCTTAAGCTCCACGCCTCATGAGTTGAACCGAATTCGTCATCACAAAACAAGTAAAGTCAAACACAAATATTATTAAACTAAGTTAAGACTTTTAACTAATTTAGAATCTTTATAAAATGAATCTGCTTTAACTAGATTTTATGCAAACAAGTTTTAAAAGAAAACCAACATCGTTTACTATTCTTTCCTTAAAAGGAGAGATGGGCCAGGCCCAAAATGAATTTTCTAAAGAATCTGTTGCAAAAATTTAAAACGAAAGGGACTAATACAAAAGACTAACATACTGATTTTTGAATTAAGCAAAAGCTCTAGAAAGTTTAAGGTTGTCCAAGGCTTATATGAGAATAAGCCGAGCTTATTTCAGCTCGTCGCAACCTTTCTATAAGCTTCGAAAGGAGCTCAAGGCATAAGACAAAAAGTAAAGAAAATAAGCTAAAAATCCGATTTGTTAGATATAGCACAAAATAAGCATTAAAGCTAGAAGTCCTCTCGAAAATATCAAAGGAGACTAAGGCTTATATGAAAATAAGCAAAGCTTATTTTAGCTCGTTGCACCTTTTCTATCATTTTCGAATCGAGGAATAAGAAAAAGAAATAGAAACTTATAAGCAAAATGAAACTTTAACTACACTTATAAGCTTAAAACAAAAGGTCTAAAAAATAAGATGGTGTCACAAGCTTATGAATAAGCTGAGTTCAAATGACTCGTTGCACCTTCATGAGTTTTTCGAATCAAGCTTGGGACAAAAATAAGAAAACCGAATAAGCAAGAGAAATACTAGAAAAGAAAAGAAATATGCTGAAGCTTATCTTGGTTATGTGAGCTTAGATATAAACGAAATAAGCCAAGGAAGGATTAGTCGATTGAATAAATAAGCTAAAAAGTATAAAAAGCTCAAGGAGCTTATTCGAATTTATAAAAAGAAAAGAAAAGGAAAGAATAAGCCCAAAAGAAATAAGCACTAAATCATCACACTCTTCATTAATCAATAAGCCCGAAGTTCAAATAAGCTGAAACAAATCCATTACAATAAGCTATTAAGCTTGTGAAAAGTTTTTACAAATTTCTAATAAGCTGAAGATAAGAGACTAAATAAGCTAAACATTTTTTTGAGAAAATACTACAAACTACTACTACAACTAATGTCTCTCGCTCGTTGCTGCGTGCATTCCATTATATAGCCATGTGGTGGTAATATTGTAATTTTCGAGTGGAAATGAATGCGTAATAAAAACGCAAATGACTTCCTCGTGATCGATACCTAGTACAGCTTACATAGTATTCTAGATCCACCACTATAGCCCCACCACGTGTCCATTACACTGCGTTTGATAAATGCATCTCAGTTACTAGCTCGTACATTCTTTATTAAATAACAAATTTGATAAATGGTGTTAGTGGAGGGACACATGAGTATTTTTGATTTAATTCAAGGCACGTGCCATCACTTGCTGCTTCCAATCTTCATTTCAAATGTGTTACTCACTTAAACAATTAGCGAAAGTGACTTTGGGCTTTGTCTAATTCATAACTGGGCCAAGACTATTCTTCATTTGGACATGGGCTGAAACTTGTATTAAATAAGTATGGGTCGGTCCGACCTATATAAATGGTGTTAGGTCGGCCAATTAAAAGATGAAGGCACCGTTGGACTCGAATTTTCATGCTCCTTCCAATGGCATGCTCGGGAAATATTAACGACTTTGTCTTGATCTTGAATAATGAGAAAACTTGACTGAGTCAAACCTGAAAATTCCCGTTTTTGCTTTATTTTCAATCCATAGTACCTGCAAGACATAAAAACACAATACAAACATATTTGTAGTAATATTTTCCTGATTTTAGTGTTTTTAGTCCGTTATATAGTTTTTTTTAGGATATAAACGATGTGTGTTTAAGCACACATCATGGAGTTCTTTGAGCTGATTAGACAAATCTTTCATCTCAGAAGGTGCCAACCAGTATGGCGATTCGCCACCCGTGTCGCTATAGGAATAAGGTCTATGTGGAATTCAACTTCACGTGTAGGGGTAATCTCGATAGGTCTTTAGGAAACACTTCGGGAAAATCATGGACAATCGGGATGTCTTCAAGTTTCTTCTCTTCGGTATTCATGTTCGAGTGGTGCTTCAGGGCTTCTTTTGATCGCTCCTCACGAACTTCAAGTGTTTCACCATTCGGTAAAATAATATGGATTATCTTTTCGTGAAAAACAATTTCCGCCCTATGCTTTGATAACCAGTCCATCCATACTACTACATTAAAACTCCAAAGATCGAAAGGTAACAAGTTAACACTAAAGGAAATATCTTCTAATACTAAAGTACACCCATATATAATCTTATTGGTCTCTTCATTTCTACCATTTTCTATTTCAATTACATAACTAAAGTTCAGAGTGTTGGATTTCACATCTAACAGGGGAAAGAATTTAGTGGAAACAAAACTATAATCGGCACCAGAATCTAATAATACAATAGAAAAATGATCGTTTAAGGAAAACATACCCATCACGACGTTTGGATCCTAACCGGCTTCATTTGCGTCCATGACGAATGCACGACCCCGGGCTGGGTTGCCATTTTTTCCAAGGTTTGTGTTGTTTCCACTAATTGCCAGAATGTGGTTTGGGTTATTATACACTTGACCCGGTTCCTTATTCAATCTAGGACACGTGTTACAGAAATGGTTTGGGCTCCCACATTCGTAACATGCCCTCGGGTTAATGGCATTAATCGGGGTCACTTGGATGGCTGCTGCTCGACAATCTTTTGCAAAATGACGAGCCCGATTTTAGTTAAAATACGCATAGTAGGGAACAAACTCTTGATGGTGACTATAACTTTTAGCACACTTAGAAAGAGAACACCTATACTCCGTTTTACCAGGATTGGTTGCCACAAATCCTTTTCCCCACTTTGCCTTCTTTTGGTCAACCCTGGTAATTGCTTGCTTACTAGGTTCACCACCATACCTCCTTTTCTCACCGCCCATCTTCAGCTACCTATTCTTAACTACATCGTTAGTTAGTACTCCAGACTTAAATATTGCACTTTGAATAGTAGAAGGCTCAGTTGCTTGCACCATCCCTTAAATTTTAGGAACCAGACCATAGATGTACCTTTCAATCCTCTTGGACTCGGGGGTAACCAAATAGGGAACTACCCTGGCCAGTTCGTGGAACTGGTCCGTGTAAGCTGCAGGACCAGCCCCTACCATAGTGTGGTTCGAGAACTCATTCTCCAGCTTTTACATCTCATTGCTCGAGTAATACTCCTCCTTCAATTATGCCTTAAACTCATCCCACATCATGCCTATATAGACTTTCCTACCTCTAGCATGAACCTGCGTATTCCACCAGGTTAGCGCTTTCCTAGTCAGTGAGCACGCGACTTATTTCACCGTCTGTTCGGTTGCATAATTGCTAATGTCGATCACTCATTCCATCTTATTGACCCATCGAGTGTATGCTAGCGTGGCTCCCTTGCCATTAAACTCATTCGCCTTGCATGCCATAAACGCCTTGTACGTGAATCCATTTCCATTATGGTTGTCGTTATCGTTCCTAAGGTTGTTGCGCTCATTTCCTCCATCAACATTTCTCCCAGTGTTGTGTCATCATTCCTTCCGCGATTTCCATTTCCACAGTTGTTGATGTTGTTGCTAACTTGTTTGACGATAGTAGGAAGCAAGTCTTGGAGTTGTTGAGCGATAATTGCAGTGATATTGGGTTTCCATCTTCGTTACCATCATTACCAGCGCCACGCCCACCACTTCTGCTGGAGTTGTAGGTCGCCTTTTTGGATCCATTATCTATACGGGGAAGATAATTCGAGAGTTTTAGATAAAGGTCGATATTTATGTCTTCATTTCGTATTCAACTTTTCCTATGTGATAATTCATGATTTTAATAATTCCATATTGCATCATGTTATCGTAAAAACGTTGGCCATGCATTTTTAGGATAGCATCGTGCCACATTTCCTTATCATTATCACTTCATATCATTCTAGCCTAGCCCATCCTCGAGCGAACTCCTTAAAACCCTTAAGCTAAGTAACAATAACCTAATCTCGTAACTCATCAAATAAGAACTGTCTTGAAATCAAGTTATGAATTGTTAAAAAAACTCAAAGTTTTTGAAAAATGGGCTCAATTTAGGGGGGTTATAAAGTTTGATACTATAAGTTAGCTTAGCAATAACATGCGAGTGGTTCAAGTAGCACGTAGAAGTCTTCCATATATACTGATAACTTATGAAGTAACGAGCATACAAATAATTGCACACGTAGTTCCTATTATGTAAGCTATATGAGGGTAATTAGGCTATTTTATAGGTCAAACCACCTACTTCTCTATAAACCTGGCTCTGATACCAATCTATCACACCCTACTTGAGGCAGAAACACAAGGCGTGACAGATAGGAACTATCATAACAGATTGATATGAAATACATAGAGATATTACTAAATAACCATTCTATACAATTAGTCTTGGCAACATCGAATACAAGCGGAGACTTGCATCACGATGTCAATACCATAATCACAAAGTCTTAATTGTCATAAAATCCTACATTCCAGGATAAGCATTCAATAGAACAACAAATCAACAAAAGTCAAAAAACAAGGACAAATATAATTTATTCATGGACTATGACCCAAGACGGTTCCAACTTAAGTCACACAAGGTAAGGCATGAAGTACTATCTTCCTTAAGCATCCTTATTGTCATCACCTAAAAATGGATACTCAAAAACATCAGCATAAAGCTGGTGAGCTCGTAGGTTTAAGTAGTAAACTCTTTTGATGTGCACATAATAATTGTAGGACAATAGTGAGTAAGATATACATATACGAGCACTTAATTGAAATCACAAAAGCGCAACAACTGAACCTTATGTCTGCAAACACACATTATTGGCCAGATTATATTCAACCTTGGCCAAGAACCACACAGAGACCCAAAGGTGGGGGTGTCAGCCCAAATAGTACTATCAATACATCTTTGAGGCTCCAATCTGGAGTAAACGGTTATGCATAATTGAATCACACACATTGCATCCACACAATATGGCACATATTGCAATCAAAACGCACATATTGTCCAAAAAATATGAAAACATTGTACCACATCATAAAATCATTCAACTTAAGTGTTTAAGAACAACTTGAGTATGTGTTTAATTCAAACTGCATAAACATGTAATTGTATGCGTGTATGTTTGATTCAAAAAACCACAAGAAAACTTTTCAAGTGTGTTTGTTTAATGCTTAGATATGTTTATCTTGTGTGTTTGTACCTAAAGAGTGTTGCTTGATGTGTTTCGGATTGAAAAATGTGCAGAAATGACAAGAAAACTATGGAAATGAGTTTGTTTAAAACATGTGGAAATGGTTTTTGATAAAACTATAGATATGAGTTTGGTTGAAACATGTGGAAAATGTTTTTGATAAAACTGTGGAAATGAGTTTGTTTAAAACATGTGAAAATGGTTTTTGATAAAACTATGGAAATGAGTTTGTTTAAAACATTTGGAAATGGTTTTTGATAAAACATGTGGAAATGACTTCTTAAAAAGCTGTCGAAATGGTTTTGTTAAATCATGCGAAAATACTCCTTGTTAAACATGCGGAAATGATGTGTGGAAAAGCTGTGGAAATGAGTTAAGTTAAACATGCAGAAATGATATTTGAAAAGGCTGTGGAAATAGTTTTACTGAAATATACGGAAATGCTTACCAAAAACCTGCGGAAATGGTTTTAAAAACCTAAGGAAATGCTTGTTTCAAAAGTTGTGGAAATGGTTAAACATGCGGAAATAGATGTAGATATATGCAGAAATGGTTTAGAAAAACCTGTGGAAATGGTTTTAAAACATAAGGAAATAGATTCTAAAACTTGCGAAAATGAATTTTTAAAACTATGGAAAAGGATTTCAAAATTCTTGCGGAAATGGGATTTCGAATCCTGAGAAAATTAACCATTTTGACTGTTGACTTTGATCAAAGTTGACTGTTTGATCACATGCTTTATAGGACTTCAATGATCGCATTCCAATGTGTTGTTTCGTGATTAAATAAATGCAATCCAAATTGTTTTTGTGAAAATGTTTATTAAAGTTAATATTAAATTCTTTTATATTGTAAAACACGTTAGTGTCCATTTGTTTGATATATAAGAGTGTTTAACGATTAACTATATTTCTCATTTATACATGTTATAATGATTATATCTCTGTCAATATCACCACAGTGAACTCGGTTATTACTTGTAATACTCTTGCGTTACTCTTCGGAGTTCGTCTACTGGTGAAAGGTCTGCTATACATGTACTCGTACTCTATGTAGTATACCCGAGGAATCTTAATATTATATGAGATATTTTCTTAAAATTTAACAGTCATTATATAATAAACTTTATTGGTACTAAATTTTATATATCAATGTCTATTATTTTTCAAAATAACACAATGCTTTTTGCTAAAAACAAATGTCACATAAAAATGCTTTTGAGACTACTTTGACATAATTTGACTGAGAGTTCTGATAAATAAAGATGGTTATTAGAGCAAGTTATCACCTAAAAACTGATAATGGATCCCTTTAACAAATCAATGTATCTTTAGGGCTCAAGGTTATGTTACTAAAAGGAAATCTCACTCTCAAGCGAATCGAAAGATTTAAGACATGTTTTTCCAATACTCAAAAAGATTTTATTTCTTGAGAGGACCGTAAGATGAACACTTTTTAGCATGAGAAACAACAATAATTATGTTCATGTTTTATCTTTTGTTAATACAAATATTCGCGCAAAAATGATATTTATATTTAATGATCTTCATGTTTTGATAATAACAAATATAATGT
>BQNB010109667.1:0-22707 GCA_026074375.1 Tanacetum coccineum
ATGGTTGTTTTGTGAGTTCTTATTTTGAAGTAATATGATGGTTGTATAATACTCTTTGACAATGCACATTTCTCTCTTTGACACTGCTCAATGAAATGGATTTTTTTCAATTTACTAGACATGATTGATTTTGTTGGGTATAAAAAAAAATGTTAATAGTTTTTGATTATGTATACCTATTTTTCTTATCCTAAAAACTACTAATGATGTACTTCTTTCTCTATATACACTTTAAATGTGGGTAATCTTTTCTTTGGGTATAAAACCGGTTTGACCTGGCGGTTGAACCGGTGATCCAGTAAACCGGTGGCTCAACCAGGTCAATTAAAAACCCGGGTTTTAAAACATTGCTCTATATAACAACTAGCTAATAACCCGTGTAATACACGAGCTATTTTAACGTATTTCATGCAAGTTCATGAAAATAAAATCTTTCACAATCAACTTTTACACATACCATTGAAAAGCATGTAAGTTTATTCTAACCAACTATCGCAGCTAAATAAACTTCATTAAAACAGCATAATCTACAGTAGTACGGAGTACAAAGAAGAAATGACCTCTAAACACAACCAGTGTAGGTACACACATGACCAAATGAGCTATACACATCACCACTACCTTCTTAAGAAACGTAAAAACTTATGAATTTTACATTTTACCACCTTCATAATGTTCTTTGAAATGAGTTAGTTAAGTAAATACTTTTGCCAACATATAATATTATAGGAACTGCAAACAAAGTCTAACATAAGCAAACAAAAATCAACACAACCAAAGATTAAACAAACAATATAACCAAAGATTAAACAAAAATCAACACAAGCAAAGATTAAACAACCAATATAACTCGAACATTACCAACAACAATTCCTTTGATTGTACTTTCTTTCATTTGGAGCATGGAAATTCTTAAGCCCAAATCAATTCTAAATATCTTTGCTAAAGTAATTTCCTATCTTAAAATGTTTGCTTAATCCACGAAAATAATCCTTGCACCTTGATACACTATTTTATGATCTAAAAGGGGGAAAATAGTTATAAATAGGACTTATAAACATGCATACTCATTTTCATGGTTCTGAAAAGCGCGTCATGACGTCGCTAAGGTTTCGCAAAGGCATGAGACGTGACCTTCACGCCACGTAATATATCAAGGCTTATGCTTAAGGCTTAACGTGAGATGAGAGGTGGAAAAACGTGATAAGGCTTTACGTTTTCGTCCGTTTTTTTATATTTACGTCATTTTCTTACGACTTTGTACGTTTTCGTCCAATTTCTTACGTTTTCACCAATTTTCGTATATTTTCGTCCGTTTTTTACATTTTTGAAAACATATAAAGACATACAAAACGTTAACCGGATAAAAACGTAAAAAAAGAACAAATGCATCAAAAAATGGAAGAAAACTTAAGAAAACTGACAAAAACGTAAGTAATCGAACAAAAACATAAAAAACGGACGAAAACATAAAATAACAGACGACAACGTATAAAACGTACGAAAACGTAAAAACAGGCGAAAACGTAAAAAACGAACGAAAACGTAAAAAAAAAGGGATAAAACGTAAGAAATTAGACGAAAACGTAAGAAATCGGACGAAAACGTAAAGTAAACGGACGAAAACGTAATAAGCGGACAAAAACGTAAGAAATCAAACGAAAACGTAAAAGAACATATGAAAACGTAAGAAATCGGCCGAAAACGTAAAATAACGGACGAAAACGTAAGAAATCGAACGAAAACGTAAAAAAACAGACGAAAACGTAAAAAGACATAATAAAACGTAAAAAGACGTACGAAAACGTAAGATAACGGACGAAAACGTAAGAAATCGGACGAAAACGTAGAACATGGTCAATACGTAAAAAGATGAAAACGTAAAATAACGGACAAAAACGTAACAAATTAGGCGAAAACGTAAAAAAACGGATGAAAACGTAAAAAACGAAAAAAAAGTACGAACACGTAAAATAACAGACGAAAACGGGCGAAAACGTAAAAAGCGTAAACAACGGAAGAAAACATAAAAAATAGGAATGGCAATGGGGCGGGTTTGGGGCGGGGCGGCGACGCTCCATCCCTAAACTCGATTAGCAAACCACGCCCCAAATCTGCCCCGATCCCCAATGGGGATCTTATCGGGGCGCTCCATTGGGGCGAGATGCTCTCCCAAACCCGCTCCAATCCCCGTTGGGGATCTTATCGGGGCGCCTTTTCGAGTGCAATGCTTCACAAAATACACGTTGTTCTCTGTTTATTATTATTTTTAGCCCGCTATAATTTTACAAATGTTATTACCATTGCAATAATATTGAAGAAGAACAACACGCTAATAACATATTAATTAGTAGCTTTTATAAGTTTTCAACAAATTAAGCATAAATAATGATAACCACGTTAAAAAAATCAAAACTTTTTTTAAAAACATTACACAAAATAAGTTTTTTCTAATCACAACTTACAATCTTGCAGAGATACAAAACTACAAAAAATTGATAATATTGGTTTTATTACTTAAATCCTAACATAACAATATATGAATATAATAAGGCTTTATATATGTTATATATACTTTTGGGTGGGGCGGGTTGGGGATCTTATGCCCCGTCCCCGCCCCAAACCCGATAAAAATCCCCGTTAATGCCCCGTAACCTGATAAGCGTGCCCCGCCCCGCCCCAAAAACTTCAGGTTTCGGGTTTCCTCATTGGGTTTGGGTTTTTTTGCCATTGAAACGTATAAAACATTCAAAAATGTATGAAAACACCATAATTTAGTGGGTCGACCCGACCCAAACCGTTTGACCAATGACCCGTTAGACCCGTTTTCAAAAGATGACTTGTTTGACCCATGACCCATTTGACCTATGACCCATTTGACCCATGACCCAAACCGACCCAACCCAACCCATTTGCCACCTCTAATATCCAATCAGAACTTCAAGGTAACAGTAGGTTGTGTCGTTTTAATCAAATGATAAATTAAAAAAAAATCCCTTTAAGCGTTTCATCAAACACCTACTATGCAAAGATTGAAACTAAACATGTAAACAGGGGTTAAATAAATCGAGAATGAAACAAACCTTGAATAACATGGAGACAAATAACCATTATATCATTGAGATGAAGAGAGACTTTTGGAAAGGAAAAGACTGACAAATACGTAGTAGAGTTGAGTTCTTTCAAAGTTTGAATTCTTGATCATAGAGCCATGGGTAGTAATGAAAAAACATGTTGAAAATCTAAAAAACAGAAACTTGTGTAATTAAATTTTGGAGTGAAATATTCGCTAATAAGTAATAACTCACAAATACATACTGTGATAGAAAAAAGTTAAAAAAGAATTATGACATCAGCAATTTTAAGTGGACTATCTAACTGAATGACACATGTGCCAAATTGTAAAAACATGACCTCATTCAAAACTTCTTTTTAATAGTACTAGTTATAAGGCTTGGTCAACATTTGTCATGATTTATAACGACCAAAACTTCGAGCTAACCTTCATTGACAACATGTTGACATAAGTAAATGTAGAAAAATGGATGAACATGTCAACTTGGGTAATATGGCGTAAAGAGTTGTGGTCAGATAGGCTACTTGCAATGTAAATTGAATTATGTAGTACTGAATGGTGGATCATGATCAAGGAACCACTAAATACTCTTAGGGTTTTTCTAACATGTGCCCCTGGGACACATGATAAGGAGGGGACAAGAGCTAACGTGTCAAGCTTCTGATTGGTCAGCATCAGCTCTTGTCTCTCCTTATCATATGCCGTTATCATATGCCCCTAGGGCACATGTTAGAAAAAACCCATATATAAACACAATACATGGATAACTTCACATATATCTCACAAATGGCTCTCTTGCAACAACTTTTAAACTTGGGTACAAACATTCTTATCTGTAAGAGATTGCTAGTATGGATTTTCACATTTGAAGCACTCTTAATAACTCTTAACATAGGTATCCTTAGACAAATGATTTTACTGAGACAACTGGGCACACATAACTTACCCAACTTCCCCAAGGCACACTCACATAAATAAGTTGTAAGAGTCCCAAGTCGTAAGAAGACATACAGAATTATAAGCATCTCTGATGAAACATTGCTCTTCATAGCCATCCACAACTCCCGAAGGCAATCTTCATTTGAACGTTGGAATGATAAGAGATGTTAGAATTGAATATACTGCAAGCAAAATAAATTTAGTCACCCTAAGCAGAAGGTCAGATAAATAACTTGTCGCATTTTAAAATGAATCCAAACAAAAACTAAAAAACAAATGCCAATCACTCTTAGAATATACATGCCCCATCACATGATCTGTAACACTAAAGATAGAATTTGTTGCAAAATAATCGGCAACTTTACTAAATTAGGAACCTGTTTATGTATTCCAATGATCTTATAACCAATCACTTTTAAAACACCGTCTGTCAACATTATAAGTTGGCACAATCTAAATTGGACTATTTGGTTATGGTTTTTGGATCGATTTGGATCAAATACCTTATTTGTTGCACTAATACAATAAATGCATCACTGTGTTAGAAATTAAGCATGTTTGATGGGCACCCCGCCATTCTAGCATGCAAAGATCATGAGTTGACACACACAAAAGTAATACTACAGCATGTGCATACCCGTTTGTCAACTATTTACCCAATTTGACTCGCTTCATCCATTTCCTTCTAAGTTGAATTTATATTTTACCTATTTGGCTTTTTAGAGCTTCATAACCCGGATAGACACATCCATATAGCAAATGGTCGGAACTTGCCACTTGGTGGCTTGTCAAAATGGATAATTATTGTACTGGTTAAGTTGGAGTAATCAAAACACTTATTGTCCAAAAAGTTGATTTTGTGAATAATTAACATGTGGCGGGTTTTTGACAAATTCTGTCACTTATTTTAAATAGATCACCAACAAAAGCTCGTTTGTTTTAAAGTAAGCAATCCCAAAACCCTCCCTTTCACATACATAAATAAGCTCTAAGATAAGCAGGTACAAACACTCTAATTACATAAAGAATAATATTTTCAATACCCAAACATTGATGACTAAGTATCAATTTGCTACTTGAAAACACAATAAACAAATACTAAATTCCAGAAAACTATCCAAACGCCCCCTAAACAACATAACCATTTTCAAAATTGCTTAAGCTGTTTGGCTACCTAAAGAATGGGAATTTTAAGCAGCCAATGCTTATTAATGAAAATGCAAAGTTGTTTGGCTCTATTTAAACACTCAAAAGTGCTTAAGCTGTTATGATCAGCTTAGCCATACCCCCAATTAGAGGGAGTTTGGGTTATGCATATTTGATGTGGATTTACTGCATGTTACCAATTCTTACCATATAATCCAACTTGTTGCATTAAAAGGCCAGAAATGTAAGTAGCAAATATACGTCTAAAAAGTAAGTGATACCAATTTGAAACAGTTTTTTCCTTAAATAAGCGTATCAAGATTGAGATTGCTTACGATAACTGAAGTTCTGCTTTTCATCCACTTGTTTCTACGCTGCCCTGTCGCGCTCCTCAGCAACCGCTTGTTTCCCCTTTGTAGTTACTTCCCACTCTCGAGCTTGTTTTGCTTGGTATTCGGGAAGTTGTCTTATTACACCCTGCATCTTCTAAATTGTATACTTGTGGGCTTTGACGATGATTGGCCTTTTTTTTAAAAAGGACCCAAATTAAATGATGAATTTAAAGCTCTAAATGTGATCGTGTGAGTTGATGTGCACACTTCGGCTCGCGTTTTCAGATTACCTCACATGAGTTTCCCATATGATAAACTTTAATGCCCGCACGCATGAATGCACATATTTCAAAATCTAGCTAGATATACTTGTAATGAGGCACTTGTTGTAAAGTTTTTTCTTTAATTAAAAAAAATACTGGAGAGTGCTCACAAAACAAAGTAACAAAACTCAAAATCAGGAAGCATCATCAACAATCATGTTGGAAATTAGAAAGGCAAAGTCCAAACATAGAGATTAGAGACCAAGTAAGCACCCTACACCTTCAACTTACATTGAAACCCCATAAAAAGACTTGATAATGTTTCAAACACCAATTTTCAAAAGCCGAATCCACACATACCATTTATTGACACAACTAATTACACATAACAGGTCACTTCATATTTGTTTTAAAACTTACTATCTTTGTAAGAAATGTGGAAACCAAAAACAATTGCGCATTTCTTAACAGCATTAGGTGTAAAAAAAACAATATATTGCGTTGTAAACAGCAATGTTAAAAGCAGTTTTTAAGCATGTATTTTAGACATAATTATGCACCTCTATTGTGTGTTTATAAGATGTCGATGACACATTTCACTTGTACCATTAGTTTCTAGCATCCACGATACAAAAACTATTACAACCTATTAGAAACTGTTATGATTCACCTTAACCCAAAATGACCCATTAGCTCATAACAGGCAATTTACCGTGTAAAATATATAATAGAAGGTGAAATATGAGAAATATGCATCTTAAGGACATTGAACATACCTCGTTTATTAGCGAAAAGTAACCTTCACATTCATTGCCTCCAATATATCTACCGGAAAAAATAAATATTAGCACAACATACACAACCAATGTAAGATTAGTCATTTAATACCTAAGACCTCCTTAATTATATAAATAAAATTAGTAAAAGTAACTTGGGTTGCATTTTCTTAAAACTGTTGGGTCTTTGAGTGGTCTAATGTCCATGCCATTACCAAGAGTATATGTAACGTGATTTCACAATTACAAAGAGTAGAGGTAATGAGATTTCTATATTGTGTATGATACTGATGAAACCTAACAAAAATGACAAAGCACCTGGTCAATATTGCAATTACACCACCATATATTGAACCACTATACCCTCAAGTTCACATTCAACATATCCTCTTACGTAATCATTTGAACCTATGCAAACCTTAAATCCAAAGTTCCAATTCAATTAACACTAATTCTATATATAAAGTGAGTAAGTGACCTTAATATAAAGTGATGTTTTTACTTGAAACTACAACTATCAGGTATCAATGTGTCACTCTAAACCTTGTTATTCCTCGTCCGATTATAAAAACTTTCAATGCACATTCTCATACATTCACAATTTGGTTATAGTGCTTTGGGTACTATACCTCCTTTACCCTCATCAGACTATGCAACCTTTATAGGAATCCGTACTTTCACTCATCCTATATTTCTTGATTGAGCTTACCTCATCAAAAAATCTCCATATCGATTCGGTTAGTAGCACTGATTTTTGCTTAATTCGTATAAATAGGATAACAAAGTATACTGATTCCGTTAGTGGCACTGATTTTTACTTAATTCATGCAAATCTATATCTTATGGTGTAATGTAACTGTAAAATCCAACAACAAAATATATACTTGTTACTATAGCTTATATCACTGTAAAACCACCAAATGCTGATATTTCTTTAAATTGAATTTTGATCATCATTTTCTTCTTATATCGTCGCCTCCTCGGCGGGATTGGAATGTTGTTGTTGATTTTCTTCTATATCATACTTCAGTTTAATGTAAACACGTTCAAGCTCTTCTTACATAAAAGATAACATTAAACCCAAAGACATATAAAAATAACGTGTACAAAAAATCTCCACATTTGGGTTGTAATATACACTTATTCACTTGATTCATGTCTAGTTTTTGATTAAATGATAATACTGCACAATAACAACATACATTTTAAAACTTAAAAGATTACCTCACAAATCTGTGTTATTTCTCGGCGCATAATAATTACTTTTCTGGTTTCTTGATCAAGTCCTGAACCTTATAGTATAAAAACCTTTAATTTGAATATTCTAAGCTCGTAAACCACTAAGATTTAAAATTTCTTCAAAATCCGCAAAAGGGTATAGATTGCAATCTAAAACCATAAATCTTTCAAATTAAAAACCTAAATTAAAACTATAGCCATGTACCTTCATAACCTTTCATGTTAATTTTATTTTTGGTTTTTCGATCATTACTTCTTCTTGATGCTTTTGCATTAACCAAACTCCTCAATTTTATTTCATCACCAACTGGCGGGTTCCTTCACCCTAAAGGCGCTTTGATGATTCCAACACCCGATGTTAGGATTCGTATAACACACATACAAAATAGTATACATCGGGTAATTGCAAAAAACATTACTCAAAAATCAAAATCTGCTTCAATAGAGTTCAATTCGGTAAACTACATATAAGCCTATAACCATGTAAACACGAAGCTGAACTCATAAATCAAACACATGTACAAATATCATACATAAATCAACAATTAAACTCGTGAGAGATTAAACAAATAAATCAGAGCACCAATTAAACCCTAAAATTCATAAAATTAAAGACAAAACCAAACATGTATATATAGTAGCTAATTTAGAAACATCAATCCTCTCACTCTCTAATCTTGTATTAAATTACAGATTCAATAAAATCCTAAATTTCCCCCAAATTGAAATAAAAAATTAACAGAAAAATCACAAACCCTTTCAGAATATAACAAAAAGCCCTATATCAAATTCAAACAAAATCAATGAATTAGACATTAAAATTCATACCTTTGGGCCACTGAAAGAGTTTTTGTTCTTCCATAGATGAATTACCTTTGCAACAACAATAAAATTGAAACTTGTTTTCTATTATTAATTCTCAAATCGCCCAATTATTTATTTAGGATTCGACTTGGAACTGGGGTTAAAGAAAAATTGATGTGTGAGGGTTCATGTAAGGTTTTTGAATGTCGTGTCTAGGTTCATGTAAGGTTTTGTTGTCTGTTTTTCATAATTTTCAGTTTTATAACCGTTACCACAATAGATCGTATTTGTATTAAATTCGTTGGGTCGAAGTGGTTAGATTTTTAGGGTTTTCGGTTAGAAGTTGTGTGATATGTGTCGAATGATGAACAAATTGCATAATGGGTCGTTTGTGGATTGGCCAAATTTCTTATTTTTAATTTCTTAAATTACAAACGTCTCTTATTTTCTATGGGTTTTGGTTTCTTATTGGTCCTTTTGGTTCGATTTGAATACATGAGTTAAAATACCCCTTCTGCAATTTGTCACGACCTTTATTAAGTCGATTTGAAATGACTAAAATACCCTTCTGCAATTTGGCCGAACCACAAGGACCATTTTTGCAATAATAAAAAAAAATTAAAAAAATTAAAAAAAAAATCTATAAGAAATTTTTTTAATATTTTTTTTTTTCGGTCTCAGTTTACGAGCAATAATAAAAAAAATTTTAATTTATTTTTTTTATTTCGGTTTAAGTTTAAGAGCAATAATTCAAAAAAAAAAAATTAATTTTTTTTATTTCGGTTTCAATTTACGAGCAATAATAAAAAAATATTTAATTTTAAATTTTTTTATATTTTAGTTTCAGTTTACGAGCAATAAAAAAAATTTTAATTTTTTTTATTTCGGTTTCAGCTTATAAGCAATAATAAAAAAAATTAAAATTTTAAATTTTTTTATTTCGGTTTCAGTTTACAAGCAATAATAAAAAACATTTTAAAAAAAATTAAATTTTTTTTTGTCGGTTTCAGTTTACGATCAATAATAAAAAATATTAAATTTTAATTTTTTTTAATTATTGCTCCTAAACTGAAACCGAAATAAAAAAATTTAAAAGATTTTTAATTCTTTTTATTATTGCTCGTAAACTGAAACTGAAATAAAAAAAATTAAATTTTTAAATTTTTTTTATTGCTCGTAAACTGAAACTTAATTAGAAAAAAATTAAAAATTTTGAATTTTTTTTAATTATTGCTCGTAAACTGAAACCGAAATAAAAAAAATAATTTTTAAAATTTTCTTTTATTATTGTTCGTAAACTGAAACCGAAATAAAAAAAATTAAAAAAGAATTTCTTACAAGAAACTTCTTGTAATTCATAAAACTACTCACAAGAAACTTCGTTGCAGAAGCATCTTCTGCCATGTATTTGGATTCTAGGGACTCCCATAGTGTTTTTGCAGATTCAGCGTTTTGATAGATATCAAATAGGGAATCAGACATACCATTTAGAATGTGACCACGGCATATGTAGTCGTCGTTCTCCCACTTCATCCTCTTCCTAGTCGTCTCCAAAGTTTCATTCTCGGACCATTCGGGACTGGGTGTACTCAGAACGTACACAACTTTCAGGGTGGTAAGAAGAAAGTGCATCTTCTTTTGCCAGCGACGAAAATCCTGCCCTTCAAACTTTGCCAACTTATCGAACTTGCTCGTCATTTCCTTCACAGATTCTCCGGTCGTCATGATCACAGATACTTCAATCTTTTGTTAGAAAATTTATGATCACAGAAATCTGAGAGTCGTGTAAACACTTTCTCATTGAAGTATTTCGATGGTTCTATCGAAATCTTAAATCGGATAAAACTCAGATTTGAATCGAGAATATGTTTTTGATGTTATGAAACCGAACCAGAGATTGATGAGGAATAAATGACCAACTGAACTACATATTCGGTTGTAACTGCCATAGCAGTTATTTAACCACCGAATCAGATAAATCAACTCTGCCCCTTGGACCCTGCCAGGGGCTGCCGCCCCTTGGACCCTGCTACCAGGGGCGCTGCCCCCGGACCCCCGTCACTCGGGGCTTCGCCCCGAATGATAATCATAATAACGCCATACAAGTGTGCACTCCGCACAACCCCGACTTGTTGAACATTTATCATGATTACACATTGGTCAACCAAGTCAATCCATTACACTTAAATCATATTGGTGACACAAAATCACCAACAATCCTCCCCCATTTAAGTGTAATATTGATTAACTTAAAGCAAACTCATAACAAACAACAAACTGATGCATAAATGAAATATCGAGACGATTGAATTTCACATTAGTGCATTAACATTCCAAATATTCGAATATCAGAGTGTCACTAAAGGATTGAACTCTTTCTATTCATAGTGAATACATGAAGATAATATACACAACAGTTTACACATTCACATGTTCTACTTGACACTATGTTTTACTAGCTTGTGTCCTATCCTTCAATAAGCATATCAAAGCCAAGTCCCAAGCTTCTTGAAGCAGCTAAACTTCATGCTTATATAGGTAGTTTTTACTCTTGCACCTGCACATGCAATTTGTCAAAAAACTATTAAGAAATATAATTTCAACCTCCTTTATCTTGCAGTTCTGAACACATACCGTGGGATGATGTAATTATGTGTTCCAATCCAAAGATATCAAGCTTTCCTCATTGAATTCAGCATCTAACATTACTTTAGATTGGAATTGGGTATCTTATATAAGGACTAATTAGGTGGACATTAACCCATCCCAATAGTCCCCTTGCGTCACGAGATCTCTTGCAAACACCATTGGTTAAAAGGTCCCGGTACTAAATTCAATTGAGTTTTTACAAACTCTATAGATATCACACCATTCATGATAAGCTCACGAATCATGCTATGTCTAACACTAGTGAGCGAGCGGAACTGTGCCATTTACACTTGACTATAAGCCTTAGCCAAGGTAGCAGCAGCTATCGTTGCAACATCTAATAGGAAATGGAGACAACGTTTTAACAGCCACAAAGGAATTTCATAAACCAAATTCCTCAGCCACTCAGCTTCATTACCAGCTGCAGCCAAAGCCACAAATTAAGACTCCATGGTTGAGCTTGTAATACAAGTCTGTTTCTTTGAAGCCCAACAAAAAAAAAAGAAATACACCTCCTCAAGTAAGGAATACCCATCCACATTGTAGACGATGATGCCTCCTAGTTATTATATCCAACTGGCATCAGAATAACCTTCTATAACAAAAGGATAACCACTATAAGTCAAACCATAATCTATGGTTTCCTTTCAAATACTAAATACTCGACCCAGTGCTTTACAATGTAGAAGCACTAGGATTGCTAGTGAACAAACTAAGATTTCCTACAGCGAAAAGCTATATCTGGTCTAGTGCTAATCATGGCATACATTAGACATCCAATAGCTCTAGAGTATTCTAGCTGTGACACTAGAGTTCCTTTATAGGTCGAACTTCACATAGATCTACAGGAGTATAACCATGAGAAAAAATAAGCCAAGTTAAACTTGTCCAGTATCTTCTCAATATAATGAGATTGAGAAATAGAGATACCATTGTGTCCTCGTTTGATTTTAATACCAAGAATCACCTCAGCCTCCCCTAAATCTTTCATATCAAAATTAGATGACAAGAATTCCTTTGTCTTATTTACTTGATCTTGGTCAGTACCAAAGATCAACATGTCATCCACATATAAACAAATTATTACTCCTTTACCAGAAGCATCAAATTTGCTATACACACACTTTCAACTTGGTTTAAAGAAAAACCATTAGACAACACCACATCATCAAACTTTTGATGCCATTGTTTTTGGTTGGCTTGTTTCAGACCTACAATGAGTTTATTCAATTTACATACCTTGCTTTCATGTCCCAGTATCACAACCCTCATGGTTGTTTCATGTAATTTCGTCTCATCCAAATCAACCATTTAAGAATGCTAGATTTCACATCCATTTGGTGAATAACTAGATCATGTAAGCTTGCAAAGAGCTAACAACAATCTAATAGTGGAAATCCTAGCAACAAGAGCATAAGTATCAAAGAAGTCAATTCTCTCCTTTTGTCTAAAGCCTTGGATAACCAATCTGGCTTTATATTTATCTATGGCTCCATCCACTTTCATCTCCTTTTAGGATCCAATACATCCTAATGCTTTGCATCCAGAGGCAAATCAGTTAACTCCCAGTATCATTATGCATGAATGGAATCAATCTCACTTTGACTGCTTCGTTCCAAAAAAGCAACATCCCTAGAATCATTGCAGTTGCTCAAGTCCATGGATCCTCCTTAATAATGAAAGCAATATCATGTTGAGAATAAAGACTATCTCTCGTTCCTTCAACCAAATAAAGTTGAAAATCGAGACCAAAGACTTAGTTTTTCTGTTCTGAGTGTTTTTCTATGGAACAGGTGGAAACAGTACATCATCGGTACCTTCAACCTTATCTTCAGCTATCTTACGTTAAGAGGCTTGAATCATACCTCTTGGTCTAGGTATAGACGTAAACCGTTCTTCATCAAATATAGCATCTCTCGACTCTATTATAGAGTTCACCGACACATAATCATTAGGTTCTATAACATAAAACCTATAACACTTGGAATGCTCAGCATAACCAATGAAGATACAATCTATACCTTTCTCACCCAGATTTTTCATTTTGGGTTCAGTTAGCCTTACAACCGCTCTACAACCCCAAACCCTCAAATAAGTCAAATTTGGTACCTTCTTGGTCCAAATTTCATAAGGGGTTTGTTTACTATTTTTATTTGGAGTTCTATTCAAAATATAACAGGCTGTCGCCCCTTGGACCCCAGCCAGAGGCTGCCGCTTGGACCCTGCCAGGGGATGCCGCCCCTTGGACCCTGCTACCAGGGGCGCTGCCCCCGGACCCCCGTCACTCGGGGCTTCGCCCCGAATGATAATCATAATAACGTCATACAAGTGTGCACTTCGCACAACCCTGACTTGTTGAACATTTATCATGATTATACATTGGTCAACCAAGTCAATCCATTACACTTAAATCATATTGGTGACACAAAATCACCAACAAACGTCTACAAGCGAATATTTATTGGTTAACGATAGTGCATACTACCCGCGCGTTGCGCCGGGGCTTGTTTTGTGTCGAAAGGGTTTTGGATTTTTATAGTAGTGTTTTTTTATGTCCATTTGAGTGTCGCTTATATGTTTTGTATTGTTGTTGGCCTATATGTTTTGTATTGTTGTTGGCCTATATGTTTTGTATTTTTATTTTGGTATGCTTAATCGTAGTATGTTAGCCGTTGTATTTTTATTTCCCTACTTTTTTGGGCCAGATTTTGCACTGTTTTGGGCTAATGTTGTGCCCCGCTTTTTGTGGCACTGTTTTTGGCATCTAGCGTGATGCATATTGATATATTGTATAATTACAATTTCAATACATATTATTTGATGAATCAGCGTTTTCCTTACACGACACCTAGCACATCAATATAAATACACTAAACAAATACTCACGTAAAGCGACGACATAAAACGAGAAATAATTATACTTGCAAACTTGTTCTTGATGTGACCCTTAATGCAACACTTACGAGTTCAGTTTGTAGTCATTACGTGTAGAATATCTTAAACACACAATAGGAAGGATCGAATAGAAGAACTAGAAAGAGAAATGGTGGTTGGATGAACACTTTAGAGATAGAAACAAAAGAGAGAAAAACTTGTATTATGTGAGAATAAAATGAACAACCAACACCCTCTCCAAGCTATGGAGAGGGTATTTATACTACTTATGGGTCGGTAACCCATGGATAGTCCATGGGTTGACCCGGTTAGCTTACTTTCTTTCTATTTCGACTAACTACGAGCTATGACTTAATTTATTGGAAGTGACCGATACTTTTCGTATTTCTAATAATCTCCTTCTAAGGGAGGCCACTCCAATTTACAAAAACTTAATCCTAGCATACTATGCTTGTCTTCTGTCTTGAGCTCGTAGTCTTTTAAACTTTAATCTTTAACTTGTGGCTTGAGCTTGTTCCTTTAAGCTTGTCTTTGTATGTGATATTTGAGCTTCTTGAGATCATCAGCCAAACATAATCTCTTATCATCATCATGTGATCTTTTTTCTCCTTGTGTAATTGTGACTTTCTATACTTTTCTTGATCTTGAAAGCTTGAATAATCTTTGTTCTTGAAGTTCTTTAACTTTAATACTTGGTCACTTCAAGAAGGACGCGTGGTATCAGAGTAGCGGAAGTCTTGAAACATGTACTTGAGCTTTCTTGATGTCTTTACATATGTCGGTCGATCATGAGCATGTGATTATGAATCTGACTGGTCTTGACTAGCAGCTGCTACCGTCGGGAATACCTGCAGGTTTACGTTAGTGATAAACAGACGAAAGAGTCTTTGTTCACTTTCGCCGAATACGGTTGCAATAACCACGGTTCCCCGTTAATCAGTATAAATACTATCTGTGATCAGGTAGAATTCAAAAGAATCTCCTTGACAGGGTTTCGCAGCTGCACTAGCCGTTCTCAATACCAGAGCGTCTCAAAGCAGACAACACGATATGAGTAAACCAGTGAGTTACTATCTCACCGATTGAAGAGAAAATTGATTTGAAAATCAATCGACGTGTCACTAGTAAAAGTGTTTTTGTAACACATCGAGAGTTTTAAGATTTAACAAAATTCATCGACCGTCAATTCATAATCTGGACCGAATCGATATTCGGTGTCACAAGTTTGATCCATTTAGGATCTCACAAGTCACCTACCGCAGAGCTTGTTTGATGTTGGCTCTGGCAGGATTTCCATCTTCACTGCGAATACGTTAGTATCACTCGGATGTTCTGGCAATATCACAAGGATAATGCGTAGGACTCTTAGGATATTTCTTGTTTTCACATTGTGTGAAAGACAAGTATATTGGAATAGTGTCCTAACGAAATTTATAGATGATCTCTTGGCTCTAGACTTAATAGTGTGTTTTAGTTTTAGTGATCGGAGGCTGGAGCTGACTGCCACCTTTTCAATATCTACTAACTCAGAGTGAGAAAGTCGATAGAAATGCGTGAATCTCCGTGAGAAATGAAACAAGAGTCTGTTGAGAGACCTTGAGTGGTTAGGGAGGGTTGTGCATTGCGTCACTGGGTCTATGACGACTATCTTCAATACCAGACAACATCTTAGGCGGTGTTTGTTTTTGCAAAAAAAGTCTGACCGCTTCTGACGTCTTACCCGTCAAACGCGGTCAGACATGTTAGTTGTTTGATTTTTTTACAGACAAAAGCTGGTTTTCTAAAGCCTAACATGCATATTCATCACAAGAAGCAAATCACACTAAGATCTAGCTTTCTAGGCATCATACAATATAAAATGAATTACAATAACGGGTTCTAGACAAGCAAGTTAAAGGTAAACAAGTAAAACAATAAAGAATCAAACCAAACAGACTATTGAATGATAAAGATTGTCTTATTCTTGATTTAAAAACATGAATGTGATGGAGAGTACAATAGGGTTTTGAAGCCCTAAAATCATATAATAAGCTGCCAATGAATTAGGGGTTCGCTCCCTTTTTTATCTAAGTTACATACATAAAACCGAATTGCGGGTCTATTATTATAAGAATATCGCTGTGACGGCGTCGCGTTTTAATCGTGACGCCGTCATAAAGTAGAATCTTCTAGATCCGAGTTGAGTCGGTGCGGGCTGACGCCGTCAAGAGATGTTGTGACGCCGTCACTAGATGAAGTGTGACGGCGTCGTGTATAAATGGTGACGCCGTCTCCAGGCTCTGAGACTTTAAATCTTGAAGAGTCTTGGTGTTGGTTCGTAATCTTGTCCGTTTCTTTTCTCCAATAAGCCTCCATGTCAAGTGTTATTTCCTACAAATGCCTTCCAAACGCTAAATACCTGAAAACTGAAATGATTAAGTACTATTTTGGGGCATAAATGCCCGATATAGGGGGTTAAATGTCCACGAAAAAGTGTAGAAATTTGACACCTCATCAAATACCCTCACTTGGGATTTGCTTGTCTCAAAAAATAGCTTTTCTACCTAGACACTAGCAATATGAGGTCAATTTAACCTACTCTTTACAAATTTTTTTACAACATAAACTTCTAGTCCTCGTAATTAAGAACAGCACGAAAGGTATACACTAGCACCTCACATAAGTGTTTGGGATTCTCTCTTTCTCTCGGGTATATAATGAATTATAACCATAGGCTTGGTAAAGGATCAAATCTCCACCGCTAGGCGCAAGTATTAATCATTACTTTCGAAGAGGTCTCTTTAATGGGTTAGTGGGGTGTAGGTGTAGATAACATTAACGGAAAACGAAAACAGAACGGATGGGATACATTTGGGTGGCTTTGGTGAATTTACGAGTGGAAGGGTTATCCCTAATTATTTATCATGAATTACACGTCGATTGGTGCTAAGCTATGACGCAGACGAAGATATACACAAACTCCTACACACTCTACATCAGTCTCTTTCTTTTTCTTTTCTGTATTTTTGTTTTATTTTTTTTAATAACATAATACATCATAACATGGAGTTTATAACACGTACCCCTACATTTGAGCTTTTACATACTCGATATTTACAATCTAACTAATGACCCGATTTAAGGTGGATCAAAATAATAGGAGATGCATCTATCAACATATGGGGGTATTGACTTAACTTTTCTTCCCTATTCTTCTGTGAAATAAATACTACCATGAATCTCAATCGTCCCAAAATAGTATTTACAAGGATAAAGACTTAGCAACCGTGTACTCAAATAATTAATTTGGGTTAAACACATAATGTACTAAAAGTGTTGTATCATACAAGTTAGGCTTTAAGGCGATTTGGGTGTTACGATGGCGTAGCTAAGGGTGACAATGCTCTTCATTAATAGTGATTAAGAAGAAAATTACAAGAACCGTGAAAAAGGATAGGCTCGGAGGGTTGTACTATGGGTATCCTGCACTAAAAGTGAGTGCATGGCAAGGGTGTGAGATAGTTATATGATCGGTGTGACCATTATAACAATTACAGGTTTAAAACATGGGTTAATCCTAGTTCCTCTTATCGAGCAAATTCTAATACTTATATGTGTTGAATGCATCACAAAAATAAGTTCTAAAATTTAATATACTATCGGTATACTCATATAATTTACCACCGATCTCAATGCTACAGAAAAGGCGACTAAACCACATATACACATCCGTAACGACGGAACAGATACACATGATTGCTCACTCCTTAGCTCGAGAAAGCTAAAGGTATAAACTATCTTGGGTATCAATAATAGATACCCGAATTTCTATAGATCTAAAGGCGAACCTCACATTTTGGGGGTGGAATTTTAAGGGTTTTTGTGCTAGTCATATAAATTCATATCCATGAGACACTATTAATACTCGGTTTTCGTCGGTATGTGTCATAAAAAATTTAAATTTTGGTCAAAATTACCTTTTTATGTTATGTTTTGATATATTACCCATCATTTCAAGGAAAAAACAAATGACAAATAAAAGAATAGTTTCTAAGGCTTATTTCCCCTACACTTAAGTTGAACATTGTCCCTAATGTTCTATAGAAGTATCCGTAAGAACGAATTAAAGAGAAAAGAAAACAAATAAAAGAAACTAGTACTCCGCTGGTTTGCTTAATAATGGAGAAAAAAACATGCGATAACTGGTTAAATCGTCCTCCAAGAATCATCCAATGAAATTTCCTAAGAACTTCCAAGCTTCTTCTCATCAAATATAACCAATAATCAAAGACAACTACACCAAGCATAAAATGTGTGATATAATAATATACAGTGTGAAATTAGAGTTGACTCTATAAAGCAGTAAAGATAGGATGAGAGAATTGTTAAACTCATGGTTTTGCAGGTTTATAAAAGAATGACAACTTTCTTAAGTGTTGTATAAGTTTTATTTTCAAAAATACTTAAAATTTTCAAGTTTTCCTGTAACTGGGCATTTGACGCCGTCAGGAATATCCTGACCCCGTCACAAGTGTTGTGGTGACGGCGTCGCGTGTAAATTGTGACGCCGTCTCCACACTCTGTGAAAACTCATTTTTTGTTTTTGATGAAAAATTTCCTGCACTCATTTTATAAAAGTTATTTTCCTTAGTACAAAATGCTGCATAACAACCTGAGAATTAATAATTCAATCATATGACTCGAAGCTGACGTGAATTAATCTAAACAATTTATTTTAAATGTTTGAATTTGGTTCTAAAAACCAGATATTTCCCCTACACTTATTTTGTTGCAAAATACCTTTGATTGCAAATAAGACGAAGTTACAAACAAATAAAGCATGATTACAAAGTAATTCAAACATAATAAAACAAACAATAAAGAATTAAAACACAAGACACTCCTAATATGCGGGAAAAGTAAATATTGGGTTGCCTCCCAAAAAGCGCTTTTCTTTATTTACGAGTCTTGTAGTTAGACTCGAAGTCCTTTTACTCCTTAAGCTTGATGATACTTATGTGGTTGGTTTTGAGTTTTTCAATCGTCTCTCTATCTCTTTTATAGGTATGTCTAAAGTTCATGCAAGCTTTATAACATCTCTTTCTCTTTTTTAAGGGAAATGCCTAATACCCTTTTTTCTAACCTTCAAGTTTTCCACAAAGAACGCCTCAAACTTGTCCTTTTCCAAGGAGGATACTAGATCTAATTCTTTTGTCCTTTGAGGCATCCTAAACACAACTTTGTTGTCCTAATGAGAAAATCTATTAAACCTAAAGATTCATCATAAGTGAGCTTAGATGTATGCACAAAAGGTTTTCCCAAACTACTTCACTTAGACCATTATCAATTATGTTGCCCAAGTCTATAAAGTCCACAACATAAATGAAGCACCCAATAAATATATGAATTTTTTTGTTCTTCAAAACGAAATTACAAAACTTATATGGTTGGTATGGGTTTCTACGTGCTTGAAAGGATTTTTATCTTATTTTGTTGTAATAAGCACGAGACATGATGTTGATAGGTGATTGTAGATCAATGTATGCATTAGCCGTGTAAACGGTGCGATTTACATAAGGATCTTCAAACTCCAGGGGTCGCCTCTCTTAATCTTGGGCTCTAGGGTCGAGAAAGGGGGTTGGAGGGTCTCTCTACATAGTTCCTTGGGTAGTTATTCTTTTCTGTAGGGAAACCTATCTTTGAACAATTCTTCCTCAAAATTGTTTCTTTGTTGCGTTCTTAACTCAAGCTCTTCAATTCTCTCTCAGGGCGTGAAGTCTCGGAGTTGAAAGATTGATTGGTCAATTCATTAATGGTTTTGAAGAGGAGAGAATCAACAGTTTGCCTCATTTTTAAAAGCTTGTTAATTTGGGCCGTAAACTTAGCGTGAGTAGTGATAGAGAGTTCATGAGAAAAGGATCCTAAGGTCGATGATGGATTCGCATTCTCCATAGTGAAGAATGGAATACTCAATGGAAATTACGAACAAACGCACAAAGAAGAGATAGACTACAAGAAAGGCTACAATGCGGAATTATTCTCACTTGAAAAGATTCAAGCAAGTAGAACTAAGCTCAAAAAAAAAAATATGATCAAACCTTAACTATTCCCGGCGCGTGCCAAAAACTTTGACGCGGTTGTCGTATGGACTTCTACAGAAGTTTTACAGTCTCTAGCAGAGTACCTACCGTTGTGTTGTAGTATAGGCAAGTCTCGGGGGTTGTTATCATTCTTTAGGGGAATAGTTTGGGTAGGTTTGATCACGTCTAACATATTCTGGGGTTGAGAGTAGATTAATGTTTTTGTATTTTTTTGTTTATAAGAAAGCAGTTAAAATTTATGTTTGCGAGGTTTGGTTGGTTTTAGCTCGTTTAAACTAATAAATAAACTACGCTAATGGTGATAAGCAATATAAAAAAGGTTGTTGTTCATTTAATCATGTATTACTCCGCCTAGATTTGCTTTGACTAGTGTTGTTGCCTTGTTACACCTTGTGATGATTTATGTAAATATTTTCCTAAGTCATGAACAGATTTCACGAACACGTCGTTTCTATTTAATATTCGTTGAGCAAAACACAAAGTAAGCTAGTATGAGATATTACCGGCCCCAGTAGTATATTAATGCATTTGAAATATATGTACAAATTGTGATTCAACCGATAAGGGGCAAGGTTGTAAGAAGACTGTTTACCCGATGTAGCTTCCTACACAATCACGTTTCCCTAGGGACTATCAACAGCGATAAGACAAAAGTGGTTTTCTAAAAGCCTAAACATGCATATTCGTCACAAGAAAGCAACACACTAGATATCATTCTAGGTTTCATACATTTTATGAATACAATGACGGGTTTAGCCAAGCATGTTAAAGTAAGCAAGGAACTAATAAAGAATCAAACAACATGAATATTGTATGTTAAGATAGTATTACTTGATGTAAACATGGAATTGGAAAGAGGTACAATCGGGTTTTTGAAGCCTAAAAATCATCCTGATACAGCTGTCCAAACGATCTAAGGTTGTCTCCCTTTTTTACTCTAAGTTAACACATAATACCTCATAATTTCGGGTCTATATTTATAAGAATATCGTTGTGACGGTGTCGCGTTTTAATCGTAACGCCGTCATAAAGTAGAATCTTCTAGATCCGAGTTGAGTCGGTGCGGGCTAACGCTGTCAAGAGATGTTGTGACACCGTTACTAGATGAAGTGTGACGGCGTCGTGTATAAATGTTAACGCTGTCTCCAGGCTCTAAGACTTTAAATCTTGAAGAGTCTTGGTGTTGGTTAGTAATCTTGTCCATACCATTAAAGAGACGAGATAACCACAAGACCATCTTTAAGTCAAAAACCACAAGACCATCTCAAAAGGGACTGTGTTTCGTGAGTTAGAACAAAAAAAACAGCCAAGATTTTATCCTTAAAGATATGAGGTGGTAGATAAGGTTTGGTGATAGTTGGTTTGAGATCTGTGTGAAGGGATTAACCAAGAAACAATTGTTATTGTGGCTGATGAGTTTGGTTTGAGAGAGTATTATCTATTACTAGTATGTGATAAGAACTGCGTTATGTTTAGGGTGAGTATATATCTCAAGTTTAGGGTATATACTAGGTTAAATGTATTAAGCTGAATTTTCTCATATGGTGTTTGGGCTACATGTAGACTATAGTATCATATCAATTATTGTGGGCTGAATTTTGTGTTATCAATTAGTATGGGGCTGTATTTTCATGTTATGTCAGTTGGATAGAATTATCGAGCTAGTTTGAATGAAATCAAAAAAGAGTGTTAATCGTATAAATTCATGCTACTTATTTATCGTATTGTCATGGTTTAATATATATATATACTTGAAAAAACAAACAATTAAAACCATTCAGACAATTATAAAAAAAACAAACAATATTATTTCATTCAGATTCAGACTTTGTAACCACCTCTTACCAATAAGACGTGGTAGTCAGATTCAGATTCAAAACATCTTAATGAAACAAACACAGCCTTTGTGTTTCTGATAGTTTATGCATTGACCCGGTTTCTGCCTAAGTGTATGGAGGGCTTCTTTCTTTTCACCCTTTATCCTTACAATTCTTTTTCATTCTTCAACCCCTTCAGTGCTTATCGAGACTTCATGACTAGTACCTTGTTGGGTTTGTTCCAACACTAGCTCCATCTCAGTCGGCACTATTTCCTTTTCTTACTTTTACTCCTTTTTACATATCATACCTAAGGACTTTCTAATCTAACTATTGGAATGTCCCTGGGTACATCCCTCTGGTTCTGGCTGGATCAGGGGAACGAATACCGAACCTTAAACGCCTTATAACTCCGATAAAATTAAATACATGGTCGGTCTTTTGGTACAGTTTACCTTACCATCAAACCATTGAAAAATTCAATCAAGGTACTTGTGATATAAATATCAAAGCTTGTTGTACCTTGATTGTTTTGATTTTTCATAAATGCTCCCCCTCAATATGTGCATCGATATTCGAAAATGTTTAGCACATGGAGGATGGAGTACGCACATGAGTCTATAAAATCACATTTTTATAAGTTTCATATTTTAATAACATTTTCTTCCCTTATCAAAATTTTCAAACCCTT
>BQNB010109668.1:8956-22707 GCA_026074375.1 Tanacetum coccineum
CCTGGTTGTTTTCGTGTTGTATAACTCGCCCTAGTCCATACGTATAAATCTCCTTATGAGAAATAGAGTTGTATAATTCGCCCAACAGTGACATGTATACTTCGCCTTAAAGAAATGTATAGTTCGCCTACACCTTTATACGTATACTTCGCCTACACCTTTATACGTATACTTCGCCTGATAAGGTTGCAACACAACAAAACGTACAATTTGTCTTCTTGCAATACAAACAAAAACAGTCCTTGTTCTTATCTTCACACCGCGTGAGATATAAGACAACAAGAAAAAAATAAGCTCTTAAACAAAAAGCTATAACAAGCTATAAAAAACTTGAAAATAAGCTTGTTTAACCACGTAAATAAGCTATGATAAAGACTAAAAAAAAGCTTACAATAAGCTGTTTGAACCAGAAATATAAGCCACGAATGAGGTTTTGTGAATAAGCTGAAAAAGAAAACCTAAAGAAAACTAGAAGTCGAAGACCACTTTTTCTTTTTCTTTTTTTGTCAAACCAAAACGCACCCTTATTGGTTGAACAAAACGCAAAGTAAGCCAAATAAGCCACCTAAGTTTTAAAAGAGATTTTGAATTCTGTTGTAAAAAGAAACAAAATAAGCCCAATTTCAAAATTTCTAACAGTAAGCCCAATCTTAAAACCTTAACTAGGATAAAAATTATAAACAATAAGATACGGAGAAAGAAAAATAATCCGAATGTTTAAAAAACTCAAATAAACCGAATCAATAAGCTAAAAAACAAGTCACCACAACAAAAACACTAAATTCAACCTTGGCTCTTGATACCACATGTTAGACTTATCATTTCACACACAAACAAGATTAAAAGGAAAAACTAGAGAGAGAGAGGGGTTTTAGAGAGAGAAAATAACAAAGAAAAATGGCTACACATTAATGAGAAAACAAAATGAGCAACACCCTCTTCACATAAGGAGAGGGCTTTATATAGTTGAGTACTTGGGCTGGCCTTGGGTTTAAGTGGGTTTTCAAAGCCGGGCTTGATATTTAATGGGCTTAAAGCTTGTAACTAGGCCCAATTAGCGTATAGAATTACCAGGAACATTTACTAGACTAATACAAGGTTCGGGAGTCTATCTAATGGGCTTAAAGCTGTGACACCCCGTGAATTTCCATTCAATAATTTAGCCGTTTCCGGTCAATAATTTGAATTTTTTAAAGTTTCGTATAACTTTTTCGTTTAACCGGGAAGTTGTTCCGTTATTATCTAAGAATCATTACCAAGAGCGAACCGGGACGCTAAACGTTATAGTATTTTGGCAATAGCAACTTATTATATTTTAGGGCAATATTTAAAATTTCATAATTTTAAAGATACCGTTATTCGTTTTGTTACTTGCGTAAACCATGTTTCGTTTAAAAATGAGCTTATGCATGGAAGGCTTGGAAATTAAATCAAATAAGGAGCACTAGCATTATAAAATAATAAAAACCTTTTTGGTCCCCCCTCCCTATGCATGCATGCGTCCAAACAACCTTAATAACCTTTGGAGACCAAGTTTGAAATTAAATTGCAATAAGACAAGTCTTTATCACATGTTTTGTCCTAGCTTAATGCTAATTGAAGGATCAAATTGGTCCCCTCCCTTTCTTTTATCTCATCCCACGGCACACACAGAACACACACTTAGTGTGTGAAGTAAACTTTGTATTATTTAACCTATTATACTTCCATTATCTCATTCATAACACACGCACTAGAAATTTAGTTTTCTCTCTTCTTCCTTGCTTCCTTTTGTTCTAACCACCCAAGAAACACACACACTTTCATAATTTTCCAATCTTGATCAAAAACTCTTGAAGATTTGTTGAAGGTTTGGTCATTTGTATCATCCAGGTATTTATTAAACAACATTTGGGTTGTATTAGTTTTGTTCATCTTCCTAAAACCTTCAAACTTTGTAAGTCTTCAAATCTTTTAATAACTTGTACTTTCATAATAGTACTTTATAGCTTATTGTATTCGGCTTATGCATATGGTGATCGTGGTTATTTTCTTGTAATCAAAATAGTATTTTATAGCTTACTGTATTCGGCTTATGTAAATAAGCTTTTAGAAAAGCTTATTTTGATTTTATTAAGCTTAATGGGGTTATGTTTGGTTCGGCCCAATTAGAAAAAAAGGAGAAGCGTTTGTTTAGCTTAGTTTGTTTCGGCTTATATTTATTAGCTTATTTTCTAGCTTATTTTAAAAGGACAAATGGTGACCTTATTCGGCTTAATAAATAAGCCCGAATATGGCTTGCTTGTACTTTTAGCCACGTCTTACATCCAAGACCCAACACCATGAGCTTATTCTTGAGCTTATGTGGTTCGGCTTAATTTACATGGGCTTATCAAGAGCTTATTGTAGCTTATTGATGAATCGAGGACTTAATCGATGCTTATTGGCTTAACAGACTTAATACAAGCCCAAACCGTGACTTAAGGCCCACGGTTGGCTTAATGGGTCTTTGTATTGGATTATTGTGAGCTTATTGATAGCTTATTATTAAGTCTCGTGTTTAAATATATAAACGTTTTGCTTATTGAACTATATAGATGAGTAAAACTACATTTTTTGACTTAACGGGCCAAGGCCCAACATAAATACAATACGGCAAGGCGTAAAGCTACGGTGTAGCTTATTGAATAAGTTCATGAATAGCTTATTTAATAGTGTACGACTTAGACGCTATACGTTTAACTTATTTTAAACGTTAGACGTTACGAATAATAAGGATTTTAATGACTTGTGGGATTTAGTAAAAATGGAAAGTGATTTTATAAGGTTTGTAAATCGTAACTTGTAAATTGAGACTGATTTGAAAGTGGTTTTTTTATTAAAGTCTACGACTTTGGAAAAGTGTGTAAACACGAACGAGTCATGTCGAAATTTCTATAAATTATTTATACATAGAAAATACTAGAAAAATGAGAATATTAAAATGTCTTGACTAATTACTTGGAGTTGAGTAAAGTGCCGAACTGCAACAACATTAAGTTTTCATATATGTTAACAATAATATAATATAATATTTATATAATTAATATAATATTATATATACAATTAATTATAATCTAAGACTTTTCACAAAACTCGATCACTAACGTTTTTACCCATAAACAACGTTTACCAAATAAATAATAACGTTCATGCATCATTTACACTCCGTTATCGTTCCGAGTCTAAACCAAAACCCATATTCTTTTAGGTCATACCTGTGTACTATTGTTCGTTCCGAGTGATCATACTTTTTGACGTATAGTCTTTACCCTACTATTCCAAGGTGAGTTCATAGCCCCACTTTTACTTGTTTGATTAAATGTTTTATAACTTAGGGTGAGAAATATTGCATGCTTTTAAAACTGGAGACAAGTACTACATGTGAGAAATTCCCCGTTTACGTGTTGCCTAATAGCGTTTAGACCACTATTGCCTGAATTATCATGAACTGTTAATCACCTTTAACCGACTGGCTGGTTAAATGAGCGCAAGTAAATAAATAGATCTATTGGGACTAATTATCCCTATATGCGTGTCTGTGTCCTCAAATTTGGAAAAGGATGGGACAGACACTTACCATTGGTGGAATTTTCATATAACAACAGTTACCATATCAGCATTAAGGCTGCTCCATTTGAGGCGTTGTATGGGTTCAAGTGTCGATCACCTATCTGATGGGCTAAAGTTGGAGATAGTCAACTCACTTGGCCAGAGATCATCCACGTGACGACTGAGAAGATCGCTCAAATCAAGAGCCATATCTAAGCCGCCCGTGATCGTCAAAATAAAAAGCTTTGCGGATGTAAGAAGGAGGGACCCCTCGATTTTCAGGTAGGAGATAAAGGTCATGCTAAAGTGTGGACATGGAAAGGGTGTTTTTTTAAAACGTTTTGGAAACGGGAAATCTGAACCTACGCTTGAGATTGGACCTTGAAAGATAATGTTATATAGTAGGGGGGGAAAATATCCATTTGTTTACCGAATATTAACTACCAGAGCGTGAGTTGGAGTTCATTAGTATGTTTCACGTCTGGAATTGAAGAAATGCATGATGGGCGAACCTTTTACTATACCGCATGGGTGAATATCCAAATTCGAGGACAAACACTCTATTTTCATCGAAAAACCTGTCAGATCAGGACCGTGTGGGCTAACGTCTAATTCAGACAGCCGTTTCATTTGCCAATAGTCTATGCTCGAACTTTAAAAGAGGTCCTGAGTTCACCTGGGAGCGTGAATAAACAAATGCAAAAGAAGTCCCCTCATCTTTTCCCAATTTCTGCGCCCGTAGCAGATGCTACGTCGTAAGCTTTGAGTACAGAGCTTTTTTAGCGAGGAAAGGATGTGACACCCTATAAATTCCCATTCAATAATTCAGCCATTTCCATTGATAATTTGAATTTTTAAAAGTTTCGTTTAACTTTTATGCTTAACTGGGAAGGTTTCCGCTTTTATATGAGAATCATCGCCGGGAGTGCACCGGGACACCTAACATTGTAGTATTTTGGCAATGGCCATGTTTTTATATTTCAAGGCAATATTTAAAATTTCATAAATTTTAGTGATACCGTTATTCATTTTGTTACTTACGTGAATCGTGATTTAATTATTATGTGAACATATACATGAAGGACTTGGAAATTAAATCAAACATGAAGCACTAGTCTCTTAGAATGTTGGAGACTATTTTGGTCCCCACCCCCTCCCCTAGCTCACGTCCAAACAAACACCTTAAAAACCTTGGATGCCAAATTTTAATTTCAAAACAACGAGACAAGATTCCACCATTCTAGCTAACCATATGTCCTTGGTTAATTGTGATTGGGAGATCATTTTGGTCCCCTCTTTCCCTTATCTGATCCCACGGCACACACGCACATACAGACTCTTATTGTGTGAAGCAATTTGCATATATACCGTTTACATCTCATTTTCTCATTCATATCTCATACACAAAACTTATATTTTTCCCTCTTTTTGTGTTGTTGTCTGAAAATACACACACACATACATAGATCCATAAACTTTTCATTTTTGATTAAAAACTTTTGAAGATTTGTTGAAGGTTTGATCATTTGTATCATTTGGGTATTAGTTAAACAACATTTGGGTTGTGTTAGTCTTGTTTATCTTCCTAAAACCTTCAAACTTTGTAAGTCTTCAAATCTTTTAATAACTTGTACTTTCATAATCATCTTGATGCATAAACATTTGTTGTAAAACTTATTTTGCAAAAGCAAAGATTTTAAAACTACATAAACCTTAAAAGGTTATGCATATAGTTAGAAATATATAACAAGCGACATAAGGAAATCATAGTTTTGTGATTGTGGTTATTTTCGTGTAATCAAAATAGTAGTTTATAGCTTATTGTATTCAGCTTACGTAAATAAGCTTTTGAAAAAGCTTATTTTGATTTTATTGAGCTTAATGGGCTTATGTTTGGTTCGGCCCAACTAGAAAAGAAAGGAGAAGTGTTTGTTTAGCCTATTTTGTTTCGGCTTATATTTATTAGCTTATTTTGAAAGGACAAATGATGAACTTATCGGTTTAATAAAATAAGCCTGAATAATGGCTTGCTTGGGCTTTCAGCCAACGTCCCACATCCAATACCCAAACACCTCAAGCTTATCTGTATGCTTATGTAGTTCGGCTTAATTTACTTGGGCTTATCAAGAGCTTATTGTAGCTTATTGATGAACCGACGACTTAATTGATGTTTATTTGCTTAACGGACTTAATAAATGGGTCCATGTAAGTTTTAAGTGTTCGGCCCAACACATAAGCCTAAAGTGTGACTTAAGGGCCTCGGTTGGCTTAGTGGGTCTTTGTCTTGGCTTATTGATAGCTTATTATTAAGTCTTGTGTTTAAATATTTAAACATTTTGCTTATCGAACTATATGGATGAGCAAAACTACATTTTTAGACATAACGGGCCAAGGCCCAACATAAATACAATACACCAAGGCGTAAAGCTACAGTGTAGCTTATTGAATAAGTTCATGAATAGCTTATTTAATAGTGTACGACTTAGACACTATACCTTTAACTTATTTTAAACGTTAGACGTTACGAATAATAAGAATTTTAATGACTTGTCAGATTTGCTAAAAAAGGAAAGTAATTTTATAAGGTTTGTAAATAGTAACTTGTAAATTGAGAGTGATTTGAAAGTGGTTTTTTTATTAAAGTCTACGACTTTGGAAAAGTGGGTAAACACAAACGGGTCATGCTGAAATTTCTATAAATTATTTATACTTAGAAAATACTAGAAAAACAAGAATATTAAAATGACTTGACTAATTACTTGGGGATGGGTAAAGTGCCGAACTGCAACAACATTAAGTTTTCGTATATGTTAACAATATAGTATGAATATTATATTTTATGATATTCATATAAAATATGATATTACAATTAATTATAATTAAGACTTTTCAAAAAAACTCAATCACTAAGGTGTGTTACCGCTTTAAAAACCTTTTACCAAATAATATGATAAACGTTTCATGCATCATTCATACTCTGTTATCGTTCCGAGTCTAAACCAAAACCCATATTCTTTTAGGTCATACCTGTGTACTATTGTTCGTTCCGAGTGATCATACTTTTTGACGTATACTCTTTACCCTACTATTCCAAGGTGAGTTCATAGCCCCACTTTTACTTGTTTGATTAAATGTTTTATAACTTAGGTGAGAAACATTGCTTGCTTTTAAACTGGAGACAGTACTAACATATTTTAATGTGAGAAAATTTCCCATTACGTGGTGACCTAAGTAGCGTTTAGACCACTATTGCCTGAATTATCATGAATTGTTAATCACCTTTAACCGACTCGTTGGTTAAACGAGCGCGAGTAAATAAATAGATCTATTGGGACTAATTATCCCTATATGGATAAGAAGCACTTACTTAGTTTGAGGTTTGCAAGGAACGACAGATATTTGTCATGTCGAAACTAGTTAGGGTCATTTGGAATCGGTAACACGTAAAGGCAGCCTTAACTAGCAGTGTACATGCTATCTTTCATTATTAGCTTCGGTGTCATGAGCTTAGTGCAACGTAAATGCCTCTTTATGTGAAGTTTGTATCTCCTATAACTGTCGCATACGTTTTGATTATCTTGTGGTCCACTTTGATTACGTTTGAGCTAAACCTATGAATTCACCAACTTTATGTTGATGTTTTAAGCATGTTTTTATAAGGTGCTTAACATGGATGTCGTTGCTTGACTTATGCGAAGTTTATTTGCCCGGACCGGTTTGCTAGAAATTTATCTATATCTTTAAATACCGTTGTTGAACTTATTTAAGCTTCCGCATTTTAAACTCTTGAATCTGTTAAATTTGATCGATGTCAAATTTATTAATATTTTAAATATATGCAACGGTGTTTATTTTTAAAACGTACCCTTAGAGGTCGTTCTTTATGCTTTGTACTTGAGATATTCAATAACGTCACGCCCCCCGGACGCTAAATCGAACGGGACCCTATTTGGGGGTGTGACAGATTGGTATCAAGAGACAAGGTTATAAAGAACCAGGTAGTATAAACTAGGTCTGGTCTATAACCAGTATATGATCCTACGTGATTATATGTGCCTTACGTGATTTTACATATACGTAATATGTATATGTACTATGTAATTAAATACTAAGTATAACCAATACTACTATAATTATATTACATTCTTTTCGCGGTACTTCATTCAATGGTTTATTCATTCATTCATTCGTTCACTCACCCATTTGATCATTATTTCCCGCATCATGCATGGTTGGTATAAAGGAAATTTATATAAAATTTTGCTTGTGCACGTCATGGCTATCTCTGTTATCTTAGTTTCATCAGATTGGTTAGAGGAGAGTGTGGGGACACCTATTGGGATGAGTTTATCTTGTTGATTCTATTCTACCACTATCCCTGACACTACCACCTTCTATGATTTCACCTTACGACCCATATTGATTACATAGATTTACTATTGTTCACCCCACTATACCACCATCACCTGATTATACACCCGATCACACTGATTAGTCACCACGCCTTCTAAATACGGAGGTTGATCCCATTGAGGCACTCTTCATCAAATATCATTATACCACATCTACCAGCTATTTCACCATTTCTTTCATCGACCGATGATTCTTCAGACAGTGATATATCTGATACACCACCATCACCTACTCATGGTATACCTTTTACTGAGATGACCCTTTCTACTCAAAGTACACCTATAGAATCTGGTGCACTTCGACTTCGAGTCATGGTTCTTGCACCTGGACACCCTATTCCTCATGGTCGATCGTAACTCTACCATATTAATGGGTCAGTGCACATGATGACTGCAAGGAAAAAATGTTAGACCGTTACCTACTCATTGTCTTGTTGTGAGACATTCAGTTGATTACTCTTCTTCAGATCATTTTTCTTCGGATGATTCTTCAAGAGATTCATCATCGAGTTCATCATCAGAGACTTCATCAGACTCTTCTGCAGATGCTTTATCTGATTCTGCATCTAGTCATTCATCTTTTGATCATTCATTACCCACACCATCATCAGGTATAAGTCCTAGTCATCATTTATGTTCACTAGTACCGAGTATTCCTCGTTTATCTGTTGCTATTTTTGATAGACCATCTTATGATTTTTCTTCTATGAGTCTTTCTCGCAAGAGGAGTAGATCCCCTGCTGCATCTGTACCATTATCTTTACCTATTCCTAGAGTATTATCTTATGCACGTGCTAATCTTTTACCATCACCTAAGAGGATTAGGAGTTATGAGTTTGCTATGGATTTAGAGGTTAGTTTGGTGGAGGATTCTGAGCCATCTAGGTATAGAGGGACTGATTTTGAGATGGATTTTGATGTTGTAAGGAGTGATGGGATTGATATTGACCCTGAGATTTAGGTAGAGATTGATGACTGTATCGCTTATGTCGATTCTCTTATAGATAGAGGGATTGATTCTTGAGTTGTAGTTAAGGCTATTGATCGAGAGGAGATCAAGACGGGTGTGAGAGGCCATTGAGGTTAGACGTTGTAGAGTTACTCGCTAGTGGTAGTTGATGATTAACTAAGCCTGGCTCAGGAGGAGCTGTAGAGGTCATGTATGAGACATTAGGAGATTTGGTTCAGAGGTTTCATGATCATACTGAGGAGATTTCGGTTCATCATGTTTAGGCTATTGAGAGTATCTAGAGGGATTAGGGACACAGGATAGTAGCAATAGGAGAGCAGAGTATTGATATGTTAGAGAGCAAGATGATATGAGACTTAGAGACATGATGGATGTTGCGAGTCAGAGAGTTGCCCGGTCTCAGGTAAGAATTTACGTGTTCAGGGGAGATAGACAGATTCTCGGCATTTTTGATTTTTATGATCGGCTTGTGAGGATTTCCTAGCTAGAGGCTTGTGCAGAGGCTATTTGTGATACCGTTCTTAGATTATTTATGTGTATCTAGTGTTGACCCGTAGCACCTAGTAGTAGCTAGTTATTCGGGATTTTTAAATCCTATATTTTGGAACTGTGTTGTAACTATTAGTATTGATGATATGAAATCTAATGATTACTATTCTATGTTCGATATTCTTAACTTAATGATATTTTCTTTTGCTTATTGCATATTGCATTATTACTAAATCATGGCATTATCATGAAGTTATTATGATTTTGTATTTCCGTGTAATAATACTCATTATTTTATTTGATCCCCGTTAACAATCTCGTATCACCATGAAATTTCATCATGTTTTGTATTGTTATGTTGTAGGACAATGCCTAACACCCGATTTGGAGCATCAAGGACACGTGAAGGAATTAACGAACAAATTGATCACCAAATGGCAAGAGCGATAGGAGCTCGTAACGCTGCCAGGAACCTTGAACCCCTTATGAGAGACGGGGGTGGACAAGAAGAGGTAAATGGAAATGGAGGAAATGGAAATAGAGGAAATAAAAATGGAGAAAATGGAAATGGTAATGGGAATGGAGGAGGTAATGGCTATAACTTCGGAGGATTTATGCCTGCTCGAGAGTGCACATATCAAGACTTCCTGAAGTTCTAGCCACTTAGCTTTAATAGGACGAAAGGAGTTGTTGGGTTAACTCATTGGTTTGAGAAGATGGAAATGGTGTTCCACATTAGCAACTGTCCATAGAAGTACCAAGTGAATTATGCTACGTGCACGCTTCTGAATAGTGCATTGACATGGTGGACATAAGAGAACAATTGGGATTGAGGCTGCCTATGCCATGAGTTGGGCAGAACTTATGAAGTTGATTACAGAAGTTTATTGTCTAAGAAACAAGGTTCAGAAGATAGAGACCGAGTTGTGGAAATTGGTTGTGAATGGAAATGACTTGTCTGCTTATACCAAAATATTTTAGGAACTGGTACTATTGTATAATAGAATGGTCCCAAGTGAGGAGGTCAAAGTTGAGAGATTCGTTGGAGGTTTGCGTGACAATATTCAAGGAAGTGTAATTGCTGTTGAACCCATTAAACTTCAAGATGCAATTCGCATTGCCAACAACTTAATGGATCAAAAGTTGTAAGGATATGCTAGAAGTGCTAAAAACAAGAGGAGGTTGGAGAATAACCCGAGAGACAACCGTGGGCAGCAACCAGTTTTCAATCGGCAAAATGTTGGATGCCATAATGTGGCAAGAGCTTACATGGATGGGAACAATGAGAAAAAGGGGTATGTTGGATATCTTCCTTACTGCAACAAGTGCAAATTGCACCATGCAGGACCGTGTACTGTGAGATATGGAAACTGTAAGAGAGTTGGTCATATAACTAGGGATTGTACAGCTACAGTTACTCCAAACACTTAGAAAGCCCTAGTTGGGAATCCGTCGGGTATTGTTTGTTATGAGTGTGGACGGCGAGGATATTTTAGGAAAGATTGTCCTAAATTGAGGAATCAGAACCGTGGAAACAAGACAGGAAACAAAAATGGGAACAAGACTAGAAACTAGACTGGAGGCAATGAAGCTTCAGCAAGGGGTTACACCATTGGAGGAGGAGGAACAAACCCTGATTCCAACATTGTCACAGGTACATTCCTTCTCAATAACTATTATGCTTCTATGTTATTCGATTCGGGTGCCGATATGAGTTGTGTGTTGTCTACCTTTAGTGCTTTGCTTGATGTTGCACCATCCACTTTTGACACTATTTGTGTCGTAAAACTTGCTGATGGAAGAATTTCAGAAACAAATGTTGTCCTTAGAGGCTGTACGTTAGGATTATTATGTAATCCATTTGACATAGATCTAATGCTCATAAAACATGGTAGTTTCGACATCATCATCGGTATGGATTGGTTGGCAAAGTACCATGCGTTGATCGTTTGTGACGAGAAGATCCTCCGTATCCCTTATAGAGATAAAGTGTTGATAATCCGAGGTGATGATTGTGATGGCAGAAGTAAGTCGAAGCTAAACATCATATCATGTAAAAATACCTAAAAGTATATACAAAAGGGATGTCAAGTTTATCTAGCGCAAGTTACATCCAAGAAGACTGAGGACGAATCAAAGGAGAAGCAGCTTGAGGACGTGCCAATTGTACGTGAATTTTCGGAAGTCTTTCTAGAAGACTTGCCTGGACTACCACCTGTTCGACAAGTTGAATTTCAAATCAACTTAGTCCCTGGTACTGCACCTGTAGCACTAGCCCCACATCGATTAGCACTAGCCGAAATGCAAGAATTATCCACTCAGTTGCAAGAACTTTTTGACAAAGGATTTATAAGACCCAATTCCTCACCATATTAATGGGTCAGTGCACATGATGACTGCAAGGAAAAAATGTTAGACCGTTACCTACTCATTGTCTTGTTGTAAGACATTCAGTTGATTACTCTTCTTCAGATCATTTTTCTTCGGATGATTCTTCAAGAGATTCATCATCGAGTTCATCATCAGAGACTTCATTAGACTCTTCTGCAGTTGCTTTATCTGATTCTGCATCTAGTCATTCATCTTTTGATCATTCATTACCCACACCATCATCAGGTATGAGTCCTAGTCATCATTTATGTTCACTAGTACCGAGTATTCCTCGTTTATCTGTTGCTATTTTTGATAGACCATCTTATGATTTTTCTTCTATGAGTCTTTCTCGCAAGAGGAGTAGATCCCCTGCTGCATCTGTACCATTATCTTTACATATTCCTAGAGTATTATCTTATGCACGTGCTGATCTTTTACCATCACCTAAGAGGATTAGGAGTTATGAGTTTGCTACGGATTTAGAGGTTAGTTTGGTGGAGGATTCTGAGCCATCTAGGTATAGAGGGACTGATTTAGAGATGGATTTTGATGTTGTAAGGAGTGATGGTGTGATATTGACCCTGAGATTCAGGTAGAGATTGATGACTGTATCGCTTATGTCGATTCTCTTATAGATAGAGGGATTGATTCTTGAGTTGTAGTTGAGGCTATTGATCGAGAGGAGATCAAGACGGGTGTGAGAGGCCCAGTTGAGGTTAGAGTTGATAGAGTTACTCGCCTAGTGGTAGCTGATGATATACCTAAGCCTGCTCAGGAGGGATCTATAGAGGTCACGTATGAGACATTAGGTGATTTGGTTCAGAGGTTTTATGATCATACTGAGGAGATTTCGGTTCATCATGTTTAGGCTATTGAGAGTGTCTAGAGGGATTAGGGACACAAGATAGTAGCAATACGACAGCAGAGTATTGATATGTTGGAGAGGATCAGAGAGCTGAAGCAGGATAATACAAGACTTAGAGACATGATGGATGTTGCGAGTCAGAGAGTTGCCCGGTCTCAGCGTAAGAAGTTGCGTGTTCAGAGGGAGAAGAGACAAATTTGGCGTTTTAGATTTTATGATCGCATAAGGATTTCTAGGCTTGAGGCTTGTGCCAGGAGGCATTTGGGCTACCGTTTTTAGATTATTTCTTGAGTATCCTAGTGTTGACCCGTAGCACCTAGTAGTAGCTAGTTATTAGGGATTTTTAAATCCTATATTTTGGAACTGTGTTGTAACTATTAGTATTGATGATATGAAATCTAATGATTAGTATTCTATGTTCAATATTCTTAACTTAATGATATTTTCTTTTGCTTATTGCATATTGCATTATTACTAAATCATGGCATTATCATGAAGTTATTATGATTTTGTATTTCCGTGTAATAACTTCATGAAGTTATTATGATTTTGCATTATTACAAATCATGGCATTATCATGAAGTTATTATGATTCTGCATTATTACAAATCTTCGAGAGTGCACATATCAAGACTTCCTAAAGTTTCAGCCACTTAGCTTTAATGGGACGGAAGGAGTTGTTGGGTTAACTGGTTGGTTCGAGAAGATGGAAATGGTGTTCCACATTAGCAACTGTCCATAGAAGTACCAAGTGAATTATGCTACGTGCACGCTTCTGAACAGTGCATTAACATGGTGGACATAAGAGAACAATTGGGATTAAGGCCGCCTATGCCATGAGTTGGGCAGAACTTATGAAGTTGATGACAAAAGATTTCATATTTGTTTCCCACTCTCTCTATCTACCCTGAATGCAGTCATTTGAGTGTCTATATACGCTGTGTTGGATATGATGTGTTTTGGAAATATTATTTTTATCAGAGTAGCTGTTAATTATATTATATTCATCTTCATGGATGTTTGCAGTTATTGGAGAAACAGCCACATTTGTATCTCCAACGGAGCTAACGTT
>BQNB010109669.1:3624-18676 GCA_026074375.1 Tanacetum coccineum
TGGTCATAACTCTTAATCTGTTTTTAGGTTTTAGGCTTTAGCTTATTAGTTTAGCAGCTTAAAATTTAGTTTAAAATTGCCTTCCTAGATTGTTACTAATAGTGTTTTAGCCTTATTTGCTTATGTGCTTATATGATTTGTGGCTTATTTGATTTTCTTAAATCAAGTTTAGATTTGCTCAATAGGTCTGTTTTAAACCATAGTTGTCTTATTTGGCTTAAAGCTTAGCTTAAGAGTAGCTTTTTGACAAAATCAATTCAAGGGTAAAAGCTTTTAAGTTTTTAAGCATTATGTCACTTTAAACCAGCTTATTTCAGGCTTTTTAGTGGTTTTCAGAAAAAGTCATTTCACAAAAAGTTCTTATTTTAGTTGGTACTTTAGCTTGTTCAAATAAAAAATAAAAAATGATTTGTAAAAAAGAAAGGCCACAGGTTACGAACCTGTGACCTCTCATTTATAACATCAACACCTCAACACACGCACCCTTTACCAGTAGCGCCCTTGGGACTTTTCTCTCAACCTTTTGCACACTTAATTATTTATGCATAATTTTTAGTTTTAGCTATTTAGATTTATTAGCTTATTTACTGCTTATTCGTTCAACAAACTTTCTAGTTTTTATTTTTTTAAGTTTTAAATTGTCCAAAGTATTTTTAGTAATTTTTCCAGATTTTTATAAATTAGTTTAGTACTTTTTATTAATTTCTTAGATTAAACTTGTTTTTAATTCATAATAAATAAAATAAAAGTCAAAAAAATATAATTTAAAAAAAAATTATTTTTATTCTTTTAGGATTTATAAAAAATAAAAAAAAATAGTTTTAGGGTTAAATTTTAATAATTTAGGTAATTAGTCGCGTTCTAGAATTCCCGTTATCGTTTTGAGTTTAAATCCTTATTTGTTTTAATTGTTTGCTTACCTTTATTTGTTTTTGCATTTAATAAGTAGAAATAGAATCAAAAACCAAAAATATTGATTATTCAAATCACGCGATCATAAACTTAACCGATTCTCAATTCACGCTTCGTCGGGATACGACTAAGGAAGATTTGGTCATCACTTTTCCTAAAGTGATTTTCATTTTTTAACGGAATACTTACTTCTTATATTATTTGATAATTGGTATTTTAGTTATATATATATATATATATATATATATATATATATATATATATATATATATATATATATATATTATATATACTATTATATTCAAATCAATTTTTGGCGCCGCTGCCGGGAAGTAGAATCGAATACACATTAAGTGAAGATTTATGTTTTGAAGACCCTTCCTCGTGAAGTTATCGTTTTATTATTTTCTTTTATATAAAAAACTAAGAAAATACATAAATATATTATATTGTCCCGTCGATTTATTTTTCGTAGATTGATTTAAAAAATCAAAAATACTTTATTCCTAAAAGTATGTTTCAAAAATCGAGAAAAATTGAAAAAACAACAAAATCAAGCGTCGTGTACACTTGTAAATTTGGCTCAGCATAAGATTACAAACTTAATATAGGTTTAAGGAGTTAATCCTACGAACTTCGACCCTAAAAGAGAAGTTTTTAAAACGCTTCGCGCTTACCGCTCCTTTACCGTTTGTTATCGTTTTTAGGTTTAAATCTTAATTGCCTTATTTGTTTGTTTGCCTTTATTTGTTTTTGCGTTTAATAAGTAGAAATTGAATCAAAAACCCAAAATATTGATTATTCAAATCACACGATCACAAACTTAACTGATTCTCAATTCACTCTTCATCGAGGAAACGACCCGGGAGGTTTTGAATTTTACTTTGGATGAAAGTAATCTTCTTAAATCCTTACAGAATACTTATTACTATACTATTATTGATATTATCCTTATATACGTATTTGGAGATCAACCAATTTTTGGCGCCGCTGCCGGAGAGGTGTGTATCGAATATCGCGTTGAAGTTTGAAGATTAGTGTTTTGAAGACACTTCCTTGTGAAGTTATTATTTTATTATTTTCTTTTATATAAAACTAAAAAATACAAAAATATTTTATTTTTCTTGATTTATTTTCATAAATTTATTAGAAAAATCAAAAATAATTTTCCTAAAGTATTTAAAAAATCAAAAAAATTGAAAAAACAACAAAAACAACTGTTGTGTCACTTTTGAAATTGGCTCACTTTTAGATTACAAACTTTAAGAGAGGTTTAAGGAGGGTTGATCCTACGAACTTCGACCCGAAAGGAGAAGGTTTTAAAACGCTTCGCGCTTACCCGCTCCTCCGCTTCTTTGTGCGTTTTCTAAAGAGCTACCTTACACTTGTTCGATTATCGGTTACAAAAATATTTTTCTTATTTTATTTTTAGTGCATGCGCACTCGCTCTTCATCGCATTTAATTGCCGACTCTTCCACGACTCCGAAACGTCGTAATCGAAGACGATCCAAACAAAGAGTCGAACCGTTTTCTCTTGAAGAGACTTCCGTAGTTACGATGGCCGATCAACGTACTATGGCGGAATTACTCCAAGCACCCACTGAGGGTTACGGAGATGCTATCGTTACTCCCGCTATTTTCGCGGAGAATTTTGAGCTTAAACATGGACTTCTAAATCTTGTAACTTTAAAACAATTTTACGGATTTGAGAAAGAAGATCCTCATGCTCACATTCGTTGTTTTAACAAGATTACTTCCACAATTAAGTATAAAGATGTGCCTAACTCGTCGATTAAGCTTATGCTTTTTCCATTTTCTATCAAGGGGGCAGCCCGGATTTGGCTCGAAAAAGAACCCCCTCGTTCTATTCTTACTTGGGAAGATCTTGTTTCCAAGTTTATTAACCAATTCTTTCCTCCTTCCAAAACTACAAATCTCCTAAATGAAATCATAAATTTTTAACAAAAGTTTGAGGAAACGTTTAGTGAGGCATGGGACCGTTTCATAGATCTCCTTCGTGCATGCCCACATCACGGTTTTATGGAATTACATTAACTTGTACTTTCTACAATGCTTTAAACCCAACCGATCAAGATTCCTTAAATGCCGCCGCCAGTGGTAATCTTTTGACTAAAACTCCTCGAGATGCTTTGATAATTATCGAAAATAAGTTGAAAGTTCGCAACTTACAAAACAAACCGGTTGTTTCCAAAGTGAATGATAATACTTCTTCTTCTACCACGGCATGTCCATCAGAGATGGCCGCTCTTACTGATGCCGTTAATGCTATGCTTCGTCATGTTAAGACCTCACCGTCAGAGACCGTTAAAGTAATTTCTGAAAGTTGTGTGACTTATGGGGGACCGCATCCCTACTATGAGTGTCTTGCCGCCGATGGCAACACTTTCAATGCTTCTGCAGCCGCAACAACTTATAATCAAAATCAAGGATATCGTCCTCAAGGAGACCCGAATTATCGTGCTAGCAACCAAATGGGACCACCTAGTTTTCCTCCTGTGCAAAATAATCAAAACCGTTTCAATCAAAATCAAGGTTATAATCAAAACCGAGGAATATAATTTCAATCAAGGTAACAAGAATTATCAAGCACTGCCTCAAAATGGACCGTCAAACGATCTCTCGAGCTACATGAAGGCAAATGACGTTAATATAAGAGTAATGCAAAATCAAATAAGAAAAAGATGGATACTACGTTGACTAGACAGAATAATGCGTTCAAGAATGAGTTAAGGAATGAATTAACGAATGATATTAAGAACATAATGAGTAGGTTTTTTCAAATGAATACCGCTTCTTCTTTCGGCTCGGGTCACTTCCTAGAAACACCATTGCTAACCTGAGGGGTGACTTGAAAGCAATCACCACCCAAAGCGGTATTTCTTATGATGAACCCCCAATTCCACCTCCTTTCTCTCCTCTTCCCAAGGCGGTGGAACGAGAACCCGTGGTGACAAAGGATACGGTGCAACCGAGTACCAAAAACATCTAACCTCCGATAGTCCAAATTCAAGCTCCATTTGATGAGCCCGTTGTTGCTCCTAAGCCTAAACCGTTTATACCTTATCCTTCTGCTAACAAGCAAAAGCTCTGTGAAAAAGATGATAATCTAGCTTCAAAATTTGTTGAAATATTTAGGGAATTGCATTTCGAAATCAGTTTCGCGGATGCTCTTCTACATATGCTGAAATTTGCTTCAATGTTTAAAAGTCTCCTTAATAACAATGAAAAATTGTTTGACTTAGCCAAAACACTGGTGAATGAGAATTGTTCGGCGGTCATCCTAAAAAAGTTGCCCGAAAACCTTGGAGACCCCGGCAAGTTTCTTATTCCATGTAATTTTCTTGAGATAGTTGAATGCTTAGTCTTAGCCGATCTTGGTGCAAGCATCAACTTGATGCCTTTTTCCATATGGAAGAAGCTCTCACTCAACGAACTTACTCCTACTTGAATGATTCTTGAACTTGCAGACCGATCGACTACTAGTCCATCTGGTATTACCGAAGATGTCTTTGTTAAAGTAGGAAAGTTCCATTTTCTGGCCGACTTCGTAGTCGTTGATTATGTTGTTGATCCTCGGGTTCCCTTAATTCTCGAGAGACCCTTTTTGAGGACGGCACATGCCTTGATTGATGTTTATGGTGAAGAATTAACTCTTCGAGTTGATGATGAAGCCATAACCTTTAAAGTTGGTCAAACATCGAGATACTCCTACAATAATGCTAAATCAGTTAATCGAATCGATTTCATTGACGTTTCATGTGAGGAGTATGCTCAAGAAGTGCTTAGTTTTTCGGATAGTTCTAAAAGTGGCAATCCCACTCCATTTTTAGATCCTATCCTTTCTACTTCTTTCCCCTCTCTCACTCCTTTTGAAGGAGGTGACTTCATTTTGGAAGAAATCAAAGCTTGTATTACAAATGATTCAATTCCACCGGGAATTGATGATGCCGACTTTGATCTGGAGGGAGACCTTCTTCTTCTCGAGAAGTTATTAAATGATGATCCATCATCTTCTCTCCCTCTGAAAGAACTTCATTTTGAGGATATTAAAATGATTAAATCTTCTATTGATGATCCTCCGGAGCTTGAGCTCAAGGATTTACCGTCTCATCTTGAATATGCGTTTTTAGAAGGAACCGATAAATTACCCCGTCATAATTTCTAAGGAATTAAAAGATGAAGATAAGGCCACCCTTTTAAAGATTCTTAAGTCAAACAAACGGGAAATTACATGGAAAATCTCTAACATTAAGGGTATTGACCCTAGTTTTTGTACTCACAAGATCTTAATGGAAGACGATTTCAAACCTGCGGTTCAACATCAAAGAAGGGTAAATCCAAAAATTCACAAGGTTATCAAAAAGGAAGTTGTCAAACTCCTTGATGCCGGATTGATTTACCCTATCTCCGATAGTCCGTGGGTGAGTCCTGTTCATTGTTTGTATAGATTACCGAAAGATTAATGATGTGACTCGTAAAGATCATTTCCCGTTACCTTTTATGGACCAAATGCTAGAACGTTTAGCAGGGAACGAATACTATTGTTTTCTAGATGGATTTTTCGGATATTTTCAAATTCCAATTGACCCGCAAAACCAAGATAATACCACCTTCACTTGCCCTTATGGGACGTTTGCCTACCGACGTATGCCTTTCGGTTTATGTAATGCTCCGGGCACGTTCCAAAGGTGCATGATGGCAATTTTCCATGACATGATCGAGGAAACAATGGAGGTCTTCATGGATGATTTCTTACTCTTCGAGGATTCTTTCTCATCATGCCTCTCCCATTTAGACAAAATGCTAAAACGGTGCGAAGACACTAATTTAGTTATAAATTAGGAGAAATGCCATTTTATGGTAAAAGAAGGCATTGTTCTAGGACATAAGATTTCAAAGTCTGGGATTGAGGTCGACAAAGCTAAAGTTGATGTTATAGCTAAACTTCCTCATCCGACTTCCGTCAAAGGCGTTCGAAGTTTTTTAGGTCACGTCGGGTTCTATCGTCGATTTATTCAAGATTTTTCTAAAATCGCCCGGCCGATGACCCATCTTCTTGAAAAGGAAACACTGTTTATTTTCTCAAAAGATTGTATTGGAGCATTTAATATACTTAAAAAGAAGTTATCGTCGATTTACTAAGATTTTTCTAAAATTGCCCGGCCGATGACCCATCTTCTTGAAAAAGAAACCCCATTTGTTTTCACTGAAAGAAAGATTAAAGCGGTTATTTACTTAAGAAAAAAGTTAACTGAAAGCCCCATTTTAGTTGCCCCCGATTGGACCTACCATTTGAAATTATGTGAGATGCTAGTGATTACGCGGTAGGTGCAGTCTTGGGGCAACGTAAACAAACATTTTCAGCCTATACACTATGCAAGTAAGACCATGACGGATGCTCAAGCACAATTAACACGACATGAAAAAAAGAATTAAAAAGCCGTGGTGTATGCTATTGAGAAATTCCGGCCGTACGTCGTCTTAACAAAGACCATAATGTATACGGACACTCGCTCTTAAATATCTTCTTGCCCTAAACAAATTCGCTAAGCGAGGTTTGCTCTGGTTTGGACTTCTCCTACTCAAGAATTCGATTAATTATCGGGTGATAAAAAAGAGAGCAGAGAATCTCGTGGCCGACACTGACCAAGACTATAAAATCCACAAAGTGTTGAACTTGATAAAAGGGACTCTTACGTAAACATATTTCCTCATCGAGACACTTGTGATGGTGTATCTTTCGTGGTGTTTCGGAGCACCCCATGGATTGCCGACATGCAAATTACCATGCGGGAATTTATTGTGAAAGTGCATGTCGTCCCAACAAAAGAAAAAATTCTTTAAGTGATGTTAAGCATTTATTTTTGGGATGACCCTACGTGTTTAAGATTGTGCAATCAAGATGATTACTCGCATCATTGTTCGTCTCATTTTAGATGGCAAGACATCCGTTCTGACATAACCTCACGAGCTTTCTGCCATAAGAAGACCACCACCGGAGATACTCGCTGAATGATCATCCATAGGTGCCGGCACATCACACCGCGTGCTGCTAAAAAAGTCTTTTGATTCTGGTTTTCTCAATTGTCGAGCTATTACAATTATCTACCGCGAGACCCAGGACTTCGGTCACACATGTCGACACACTTGTCATAACGTCAAGGCAAAATCTCGCTAACGAGTGAATGAAGAACTTTCCTCAAAAAGAGGTCAATTCACGTTTGCGAGATATCAATTGACGTGTCTATGGGCACATCGAGATTTTATGGACCGTTCTCTGACTATCTCGAGAACAAGTACATTATCTCCGTGGGTCGAATCTGACTATTGTCGAAAAATGTGTGTTTTAAGCAAAAGCGCTCGCCCACTAAATGATTAAGCCCGAGTTGTTGTAAAATTCGTTGCGAAAATCTCTTTATGCCCGAATTGAACACCTCCAGTGCTAATAATTAGTAGCTGATCGCGTTAACCCATTTATTGTAATGAACATTTTTAAAGTATTATGCGTTAATATGCGGAGTTACTCATCGTCTTCTACCGGCGTATCCATCCACAAACGAGTTGACAATGGAGGTTTCCAAATCGGAGGGTTGAAAACGATTTTTAGAAAGGACCATAGGTGAAAACCGTGCTTCATGGTCCGATAAGTTAGATGATGCACTATGGGCCTTCCGTACCGCATTCAAGACACCCATCGGGTGAACTCCTTATAAGCTCGTGTACGGAAAGGATTGGAATCTTCCTATCGAACTTGAACACAAGGCCTATTAGGCCTTAAAACATTGTAATTTTGACCTTAAGACAGCGGGTGATCACCGAAAAGTTCAAATGAATGAACTAAATGAACTTCAGGATCAAGCCTACGAGAATTCTTTAATCTACAAAGAGAAAACGAAGAAGATTCATGACTCAAAGATTAAAAACCGCGTCTTCAACGTTGTTGTCCGAGTATCATTCTCTTCAATTCTCGATTAACAAGATATTTCTCCGGGCAAGCTTAAAAACCCGTATGCGGACCGGAACCATTCGACCTTGCTCAAGTATTCCCCATATGGTTTTACCAGTCGAGTTATCTCAAACCAACGGACCAAATTTCAAGGTGAATGGTCATAGACTTAAACATTATTTAGCGCAGGGACAATACCAACCGATGGTTGTCTGGAACTCTAAACTTTCCACCATGGCCCATAAATTCGAGTCGAGTCAGGCTCGTGCTCGTTTAATAAAACAGCGTTTCATGGGTAGGCAACCCATGCTAATCCTTAGTTAATATATAGTATAATAATAATGAAATATTCGTGAGTGATGTGAGAGGCTTGTCCTCTCTTCCTATTCTCCCGTTTTTATTTGATTGTGCGTTTTAGCTAGAGTGTTTAACTATCTTCCCAGCCCATCACCCCGCTCTTCAAATCGGCCAGATTTTGAAGACTCGTCGGGCTCGTGGTTTGCTGTCCATCATCCAACTCGATCATCAAATCAAATCGCATAGCTTATAAATGGGAGAATCCGATATCCCTAGATCTTATATTCTGATTTTAACGTTTCATCTTTTAGCATATTAATAAACTGTAATGTAGATTGCGTACGAGACCCTTATTATGAATTGTATTATGCATATGAAATTAGTATGGGGGTGACAGTCTCACATTGAGGACAATGTGTAGTTCTAGTATGGGGGGATCTTTCGATTCAATTTTACTTGCATTTGCCTTGTCTTCACGTAACCCCGTTTTTCCACCAAAAATACAAAAATAGCCAAAATAAAAAAAAAAAATTAAAAATAGAAAAGTTCTTTTGACACGATGATTTGTCATTTTTAAGATAATAAAATTTTGACTTGATCGAGCATGTTGCGCTCTAGCTTTCCTCTTAACTTATATAAATCTAAGCTTTTGCTAGTCTTTTATATAAGAAGCTTTAAAATGCGAATTCTAGCTTTAAAAAAGCCAAGAGTCTACAAGTTTCCATGATAGACTTTAAATATGCAAGCTTGTTTTATTAGACTAAGCATTCGCATATCTTTTTATTAGAGATTTTAAATTTTACAGAATGAACGAGAAATGATAAAGATTTATAATAATTAATATATAACATAGAGTTAGTTGGAACTCTTAAAGGCTCATGAGAGGTTAATTGTGTCTTTTTTTCTATAAGCTCCCACTCACTTAATGAAACATTATATAATCTTGTTGGAAACTAAAAATAATATGTTGCATAAGGTTTTTGTCGAATTCTTAGTTTAGATCACTTCGTAAAGAATCCTCTGGTGAAAGTAAGGTAACAGCATTGAAGTTTTGTAGTGTTGTGGAGAAATAGGCAACCGATTCTGACCTCTCTCGCTACCGTTTTCTATAGGTAGTAAAAGACCACATTGATCTTCTTAAATTTGCTAATAATTAATAAGTTATGTAATAAACCGAAGCCGAAATAAGACCACTACCTCTTGCCGGCTCACAACCGATGTGGTAGTCGTTTAAAGGGTGAAGGTAATAGTAATAATAAAACCGTGGGCTGATAAAAGTTTACTGCATCTTGCCGGCTCACAACCAATGTTGAAGTCTTCTGAATAAGGCACATAGTAATAATCCGAGACTGATAAAAGTTTGCTGCATCTTGCCGGCTCACAACCGATGTTGCAGCCTTCTAAAAGGTCGAGGAAATTACCGAGGTCGAAATATGTTTGCTACATCTTGCCGGCTCACAACCGATGTTGCAGCCTTCTAAAGGACTGAGGTTTAATAATGTTGCAATAATAATAATAAAGCCAAATTTCAACTCCGGGGTTATCTAAAAAGGATAACCCCTAAATCATGCGAAATTAAAACTTTAATGTGGACCTTATTCTCACCATATCGTCTCTTTAGGAAAGGATTTCAAACTAATTGTGGTCTAAATCGGGTTTTACTTTATATAAATAAGACATTAATTTATTTGTCATGAATAATAATAATAAAAGCTTTAGAGGATCTAGGAAATAAAGGAGCAAAAAGTTAAGTTTATACTTACACAATTTGCATCTATGAGTAGTGTTAGCATCTTAACTTGTATTTAACAATGATTTCATTTTTAAGCTTGGTTTGGGGCGGGTGAAAAATCAAGGACGATGAATTTATTTTTCCTTTTAGTATTTCTTGTTCCGTGAAGGTATGATATGTATGAATATTAATAATAAATACATAAAAAGGGTAAAACGGGGTGCTTTTCAAAACTAGTAATTTCTTAATCCCCTTAGATGAACACTTAGCTACTTTTCGAGGTAATTAGTCTAAGGGGGTTAAAATTTTTGGTTTTCTAAGTGTGTATTTATGACATTGCGTGAGGACATGGCAATAGTTTAGTATAGGGGATTTTTGATATGTGTTTAATCACATATCATTTTTCTTTATTAAAACGAGCTTAAATAACCAAAAATACATGAAAAATGCATTGTATATGTGTGTTTTGGCAAATGTAATGTGCAGGTAACGGATATTCAGGGATTGGAAGAGTGTGAGAAAACGAAGCCGAAGGCGTATTCAATTTTAATGGGCCAACCCGTACCCGTTTCATGGGCCGGGTCAGCCCATTAACATTTGAATGTTATTAATCCTAGTCCAAAAGAAAACATAAGCTTAATAAAAAGTCCAATTCCAAATCCAGTCCAAACTTGGCCCATGTTATAATAAAAAGCCTAATCCCACACCCTTATCCAAGTCAAACGAACACACAAGGTCAAATTTACTGTTCATCATCCTCCACCCTCCCATTCTTTTATACTGCAAAAGTCAACCCAAAACGTATAAATGGTTAAATTCACTATTGTTGTTCCTCCTCCCTCCCATTCTTTTTAACTGCAACAAGCTTTAGTGGCGGGTAAAATCAATTCACCAAATCCACGCTCTCAATCCCTTCTAGAAGCCTGACACATGACGCAAGCAATGATGTAAATGGAATGACAGCTTGGCGATCCCAAGCATATTGATTGGTTGAGAGACGTGGCATCAAATCAAGGGCCAAGATTATATTGCGTGGAGAATAATCAAGATTGAAGGGCCAGGATTGGTTGATAAGGAGCGTTCAAGGGCCTAGAACCTTCACATCTCAGCTATAAATGGAGGAGGCCTCACACACACAAAGGATGTCTAGTTTTTAGCTTTAGCTTATTGTAGTAACGTTTAGCTTATTTTAATGTAATTTACTCTTCATCAGCTTCTACTCTCTTTAAAAATTAATAAAATTTAGTTTTCATCTAAATTGTGTTCTTAAATTCTATCTTTACTTTTATGAAATTTAGGTTTGAATGTGTTTAAATAATAGCTAATAAGCTGAATAAGCTTTTTGTTTACTTCAAAAGCTAGCTATCATTCAGTTAAGCCTTAAAAAGCTTAACTGAATTAGTATCTTACCTCAAATTTCACTCAAAATACCTCAAACAAATAAATAAGCCATTGGAAGATAAGCTAGTTCTAGAAGGGCTTATAGGGCTTATTCTTAGCTTATTTATTAAGCTAACTTATAGATTAGCTCATTTGAGCATTTGTATGATCCTTGTTTGAGCTAGGATCAAGGTATGTTCACTTCTAATCAATTTTAGTCTAATTTCTCTATTATCTGTCCTACTTATAAATCTGCTTATTTGTGCTTAATCCTGTTTTGATTGTGCTTAATCTATTTTCATTTAGCTTATTTGTTCTAGTATTAAGAGTTTTATAATCTGTTTTGAATTTTAGTTAAGTTTTCATAAAAACTGTTGAGAAAAGCCAAAAATATGTCCATTAGTCTAGGTATTTGTTAAGTGCTTATTGAAGGTTTTTCGTCTGCTTATTAATGCTAAATACACTTAGTCTATAATCTGTTTTTACAAATCTAAGCTTAAAAACTATTTAATCTAGTTTAAATGAAATTAGTTTTGTATTAAGGAGTGTTTAGGACAAGCAGTACTAACCTATGTTAGTATTGTTTGATTGCTTTTTGACCTCTAAGCCAAGTTTGATTAGCTTAAACTAGGTCCCTAAATCAGTTTTTAAGAATTTTCAAAGTCTAAATCTAAGTTTTAAGGTTTTGTCTATTGAAGTTTACAATATGAGATCATAAGTCTCAGATTTTATTTTTATCTTGTTAGATCTTTAAAAGTTGTTTTGTGGTGTTGATTGTATGCATATTGAAGCCTCAAAATGAAGTGTTAAAGTCCTGCAAATGAACATTTGTGTTTTAGTCAAAATCTATCTATGTTCAGGTTTTTAGTTTTCTTTAAAATGTTTTAAAAGTCAGATTTTAGATCTTAAATCTAGGTCAGTAAGAGGTTGTTGTAGGTTTAGATTTTCATTGCATAGCTCATTAGGGTACAAGCTCAATTTGTTTGAGCTTATTTTGGATTTTAAACATCTTTTACTAGCTTAAATTTTGGCATGCAGTAGCTCTTTTAGTCTTTTATAAAACTTGAAAAAAATAAACCAAAAACATAGTTAGTAGTTTATACTGCCTTTTTCATTTACAATTTTATAGCTTATTAGTGTTCCCTAGTGCTAAATCTTTGCTTATTCTGGTAGCTTATAGGTCAAATTTAATCTGTTTTTAGGTTTTAAGGTTTAGCTTATTGATTTAGTAGCTAAAAATTGAGCTTAAAACTGCCTTCTCAAACTGTTTTGTTAACCTTTTTGGCTTATCTGCTTATTTTGCTTTTCTTGCTTTTTTCTTATTTGATTTGACTCATTTCTGTTCTTAGATGTTCATTAAGTCTAATTTAGGTCAGGTTTAGCTTAATTTAGGGGTTGTCTTAGCTTTTAGTGGTTGTATGCATAAAACAGTTTAAGCTTATAAAGCTATTAAGCTTCTAAGTGAATCTATGCTTTTAATTGCTTATTTCTGTGCTTATTTAAGGTTTTCAGAAAAAAGTCATTTCACAAAAGTTGCTTATTTAAGTATTAAAAAGCATTTTCAAAAATTAAATTTGCAAAATAAAAACATTGGGAATCTAGGGAAGTCATAGGCTCGAACCCAGGACCTCAACCTTAACCCCCAACACTTTAACACCACACTCTGCTACCACCACTACCCTTGGGACTTTTTCGTTATACATCCACACCATTTATCTTTTAAACCCATTTTACATATTAAGCTTTCAGCCCTTTTGGGCTTATTTCCAGCTTATTGAGATAAGCTGGTTGGCTCCTTTTATTTTTCTTAAGTCTTAAATTGTTCAAAGTACTTTTCCTAAAATTTTTAGATTTTTCCAAAATAAGTTTAATATTTTTTATTATATTTTTAGATTAAAACTATTTTTAATTCACAATAAATTAAATAAAAGTAAAAAAAATACGATTCTTTTTTCTAAAATTATTTTTAATCATTTAGGACTTTTAGAAATTAACTTTATATTTTTAGGGCTTAAAATTGATTTACTTGTTTGTTTAGTTGCGTTTTATGATTTCCGTTATCGTTTTTAGGTTTAAATCTTAATTGCCTTATTTGTTTGCTTGCTTTTATTTGTTTTGGCGTTTAATAAGTAGAAATAGAATCAAAAACCCAAAATATTGATTATTCAAATCACGCGAACACAAACTTAATCGATTCTCAATTCACGCTTCGTCGGGATACGACTCGGGAAGATTTGGTCATCACTTTTCCTAAAGTGATTTTTATTTCTTAACGGAATACTTACTTATATTATTTCATAATTGGTATTTTAGTGATATATATATATATATATATATATATATATATATATATATATATATTATTATATATATTTATATATGCTAATTTCCCCGTAATAAAAAATCTTTAAATTTGTAGATTTCGACACGAACCGGACAACCCAAACGTTGTTTAAATGAATACCCAAACTCTAGAATCAACCCCAAATATTTATGTCTTCATGTTTTCTTGATCAAAATTCAAAAATTATAAGAGTGTGTGTGTAGCTTGGTTCGGACGCACAATAGGGAGAGAAAGAGAGATACTTTTTGTGTGAAAAAATGAACCATGTGTGTTTTTGAAATAAAAACGGGATATGTAAAGGTGCATGAATGGGACAAGGTTCCTAGAAAAGGGCCTTGTGGTTCCCTTGTGGTATCAAAATCGTCCAAGGCATCCTAGGAGGTCTCGGGTCCTTCTTTTCGTGTCGGGATCACTTCCAAGGCGACACTTTGAGCAAGACATAGTCACCTACACTAAACTCTAGAGGCTTCCTCCTCTTATCAGCAAAACTTTTCTGACGGTCACGTGCAACCTTAAGTCTATCTTTAATTTGAGAGATCTTCTCAGTAGTCTCTTGCACTAACTTAGGTCTTATTAACTGACCTTCTCCAACCTCACCCCATATAATTAGCGAACGACACTTTCTACCATACAATGCCTCAAACGGAGCACATCTCACACTAACATGATAACTATTGTTATACGAAAAGTCAACCAACGGAAGATGAACATCCCAACTTCCCCCGAAGTCTAGGACGCGTGCTCTAAGCATGTCTTCCAAAGTCTGAATAGTACGCTCACTCTGACCATCGGTTTGAGGGTGATAAGCCGTACTCATGTCCAAACGGGTTCCTAATGCCTCTTGCATTAACTGCCAAAACCTCGATGTAAAACGACTATCACGATCCAATATAATCGATATTGACACACTATGTATAGCAACTATCTCATTCAAATACAATCTAGCCAACCTTTCCATCTTATAATCCTCACGCATAGGTAGAAAAGGAGCACACTTAGTCAATCGATCCACAATGACCTAGATTGTGTCATGCCCACTACTAGTCCTAGGTAACTTAGTCAAAAAATCCATAGCTATTCCTTCCCATTTCCATACGGGAATCTCAGGTTGCTGGAGCAAGCCAGATGGCCTTTGATGCTCAGCCTTAACCTTCAAACAAGTCAAACACTTACTAACATACTTAGCTATATCCTTTTTTCATTCCAGGCCACCAATAGCTATCTCTCAAATTGTAATACATCTTATCAGCTCTTGGGTGTATAGAGTACTTCGACTTATGTGCTTCATCCATTATCAGAGTTCACACCTCACCCTTCAAAGGTACCCATATTCGATCCAGGTAGTACAAGGTTCCATTACTTCTTTGTTCTATCATTTCATCCAAACCTTTCTGCAATCCTGTAAACTCATCCACAACC